>JAUZNC010007328.1:0-22943 GCA_034780395.1 Vannuccia rotundouncinata | reverse complement strand
TGATATCAGGCGCTCCAGTATCTGTTAATGTTGGAATGATATCAGGCGCTCCAGTATCTGTTAATGTTGGAATGATAGGGGACGTCATATTTATTGTACCTCTCCTTTAATTACCAATCCTACAACTAACTTGAATTGTTGAGAACACATAAATATGAAGAAAATTGACTAGATTCAGAAAAAATGCACTCTGTGGTGATAAGCATGAGTTTAAGAGGGCGTTTATTTTGTTGTTAAACGAGTTATACAAAGTAATTTCTTCCGGCATACTACGGCTGTATTTTAAATTTGAAAATTAAATATTTCACGGCACATTTATATATACATATTATCTATCAATGAAACGATACCTGCAGTTCACTACATGCATTGTATAAAGAAATCCATACTTGTTGTGCATAGCGTGTGGCTAGAAATTAAGCTATAGCCAGGTTTTAGAATATGCTCTTAACATTTATTAGGTATTCCATATAATATTATGCAAGTCGCTAAATTTATATACTATGAATTGTTACGAGAGGTTAAAATAATATGAAAATAATTTATAACAATATAGTATAAAAAATGAATTATTGCATAGAGGGATGTGCTAATCTTTACTTTCTAAATTGTCCTACTTTGAGGAAGTAACATATTGGTACAACTTACGCTTGCCCCAATTGTCCTTCTACAACAAAATGTTGCTTTAAAATCAATTTTTCATTGCAATGAATTCTTCGAATATGTCTGTAATCACGTACGTAATAATTCAATTTTAAAAGGGAATAGTCAATCAATGATAATATAAATTTGCCCAAAAATGTAATTCCATCTTTGAACTTTGACCAACAGCTCTCTGGAAATAGAAAGAGATATTGCGGTCATATAAATAACTAAAAATATAGCAAGATGACATGTACATGTGTCATAAAATCAAAATTATTTAACAGGTAGTTTACTTTTTACAATAAAATAGTAATTAAACTAAACTAATTTGGACTAATATAGAAATTAAACAAATAAGAAAACAGTTATAACATTACTTACTATGAGGAATAGCTTCTGAAAAAATTATATTGAACGTAAAGTGATAATATATAAGATAGCACAATACACTAACATCATTATAACTAAGACATGACAGCAAACGCAATTATTATATTATATACATAACTTCCTAAAATATAAACATTTCCTAGTAAATAATAGTGTTTAATTATTATATTATACTATTTATTAAATTTAAATATCAAGCATAATTCCATTTATTAACCAAGCTGGATTATATGATAAGGGATTAATAGATATAAGGTAAAATATTAATGTTACCTATCTATTTGAAGCAATAAAATTAAATTAAAGCTAACTAAATTGTTATTATAATATTATTTGCAAACAAATTCATTATTTTAGCATTTTAACTATTTTCTATATTTTCTATTGTATATCAAATTACTTCTCTGGGAAAAAAGCATAAATGTATTAGCATGCAAGGTATGATGACCCTCTTTAGTTGAAACAATAACTCTATTTTTTATTTCAGTTCTATAATATCTACTGGGTAGGTTCTGTATCATATTCTTCAACATTAGAGCCATTTACGTAGGTGTAGTTATTATATGTATATATATTTTTCTATATGTATATTACATTACATTACATTACATTACATTACATTACATTACATTACATTACATTACATTACATTACATTACACACACACATATATATATTGTAAAGCATACGGACCGTTGGACATTAAACTGTTGCTATGGACAGAAGTTCTAGCTTCAGTAGTTGCAGGGAGATAACGATTTTTCTTTATTTCACCAATTTTTCCGATTTCCAAATAAGGTGTTTTTTGAGCAGTGCCTTGAAATAGAATATTTGTTTGTGGGATAATTTAATATTTATACTGTCACAAATGAAACAAAACAAATTAATTGAATGATAATGAACAATTTTAAAATTCTTATATTGACGCAATTGTTTTTTATTGTTTGTCGGAAATATTGAATGTTAAGCACTAGAAGTATTTGACTAGGAGTATTATTGTATATAATATTAATAGTACTTTACACCGAGCAATGGTGACAAAACAATATTTGATGTTGTCAAATAATTGCGAACTTTGTTACTGTTGAAATGTATTTTTTAATAAGTTTATGGATTTCACAAAATTATCATTCAGTTAAATATGTATTTCATTATAAACTCAAACTTTATCACACCAAATTTTAACTGGTATAAATTGGAAATACTTTGTTAAATGTAATTGTAAATAATGTATTATTAACTAAATGTAGTAAGTGAAACTTGTGTATCTTACCAGCCTCTGTATCGGAGAAGGAAGTTATATTGTTGTATTGAGATAGTTTGATTCGCTTGTCTTCCATATCTTTTTTAAACTGAAGAAATTTTGATGTTTTATTATTTAATAAAAAACCGTTTCAATATTTATAAATAGTATAAAGAGATAAGATTTTTAGTTTAACGTTTAAATAAAGGATTTAATATATTCTAGTTACAATAATTATTTCCTGAATTCATTTATATGAAATTAAATTTGACAAAAAATTATTTGTTAATTAAGATAGCACATTATAAATTTCTAAAATTGATATTTTAGATAAATATCAGAAAGCAAGCTAAATCAGTGTAATCAGTTTTTAATAAACGTTTGCATAATATTCAAGTATATCGACTCTTGAAAATTCTGAAAGTTATTTATACATAGATGTACAATATTTTAAAAAGAGATATATCTATATTTATTATATATATAGTTCTAGTTTGAAGTCAAAAAACTCTGAATTCAATCACCATATTATATTTAAATCGAAGAGTTTTAACGTCAGCTAAATATCATGTTATTTTTTTAAAAGTATATATTTTAAAGATTCCATGATTACAGACTAAATTTACAATCTAGATCTTAAAATTCTATTGCAGCGCGACGAACTTAATTATTTATTTTTACAGAATTTTTGCGTTTTTAACATTTTCACTAGCGATTAAACGTACCTTGAACGATTTTTTTGTTTGTTTCCTTTTCAAAATTGGAGGACTGTTGTTAGATTTCATAAACTTAGAATATGACATTTTTACATAAGAAATACTGTTTTTGTTCACAATAACTCGTCTAAATCTTGGATCTTTTCTCATGATTTGACTCTCTTTTTGCTGGTTACGCTTAGAATCTTTATCGGATTTAACAGGATTTACCCTCACTTCCCTTTTCTCTTTTTCAGGATTGATGAATTCTCGAGAATTTGTGACCAAATTATTGTGATTTTTTGTTGACCAATTTAGTTCTTTCTGAAGAAAAAATGTTTAATAACCAGTAATTACTGAACTGTTGAAGATATCATTATTTATTTACTTAAATTACAACTTTTTCCTGAATTTACATTTCTTGCATTTCTTGCTTTTTATGACGTATACTGTGATGCATGATGTGGACTATTTGAAACTAAGAAACGAAATATTATTTGGTAATACTCCGCTGCAGATGAAACTTAAACGGTAACGTTTTAAACGGTATTTTAGTTATAACAAACGTAAGACAAGTAAGCGTAGCACATGACAAAGCACAAAGTACTGACTTTCCTGAATATCAGGTAGCTTAATAAAAAGGTGAAGTTATTTATTTTATTATACTGATTCGTACAACTGATTCAGCTTGCTTTATATTTTAGAACTATTCACAAAACTATAAATACGGAAAATCGTATTAATACATATATAGATATTTCTACAGTGACTTTTATGTGCAGTTTCAGACATAGTTCTTGAGACATAAGCATTACAAGGTTTGAGAGAAGATGAAAATATATCTGCATATCTTCAAGTTATCCATGAATATAAAACACTATCATTAATATAACTATAATAACATATTTTTTAGATTTAAACATCTTTACTTACTACTTCTCTTTGCTTCTCCTCATTCTCCTTGTCAAAAAACTTAATTTCATCCCCAGAAAGAGATTCGCCGTCATCACTAAGATCATCTTCTGTTGGATCACCCTCAAAGAGATAATAATCTCCAGACCTCAGAACTAAGTTAAGCAAAATAAGTGATAGTTCAAAGAAAATTAAAAATAACAGAAACTATTTACGATTCCAATCAAGATTATTATTAGTCTGTAACATACAATAATAATCTACAAAATTAAATAAAATACAAGTACGATACTTTGACACATAAAACGTCAAAATGTTTTAAACAATTTTATTAATTAAACTCAATTTAAAAAAAATGAGAATGCGATAGTTTGCATTGCCCACATCGATATGCAATTATTGAGTTTCTTTCATTCAATTTTTATTCAAGGAATAGTTTTTGGTTAACAATATTAATTAATAAAAGAACAAGAATATTTCAAAAAGTAAATTATATGGAGATGCATGTATATAGTAATTTACATGTTCGTAAACTATAAACCAGAGGTCAAATATCTACTATAGTAACAACCAATGTGTATGTTGAACTTTTTATGGATTTAAAATAAAAAAATCTTCGTCAGAAACACAAATGCAATGTGATATTTTCTTGCAAAATACATATGAAAATAATCAATTTAAATAATAATTTTGTTATTTGGTATAATTATTCAAAATTTCAGAAAACTACATGTATACATAAAGTTGTAAAACTATAATTAAACATGCTTACCCATGTAATGTTCGTTTAAAAAGGGTATTCCTCTTCCAATTTGCATTTGTCTGTTCAAGATGTAGTCAATTTTTTCTTGTATTTTAAAAAGAGCATGTTTTTCTGTTTTTTTGGTCTTATTAACGAATTGTAACATTTTTTTATTAATAAGAAAAGCTCCTCTGAAATGAAAAATTATAAATGTATATTATATGTATAGTATGTGAATTTTGTGAGAGTTGTGCGAGTGTCATTATTCAAACGGGGCCCAATTTCTAATCACCGAAGTGTGTTTATGTTAATTATGCGATGCGGTTTCATTTGAACGTTTCAAAGCATCTTACAGAGTTTTTCTTATTAAATTTAATTAAACAGCGGTAATTTTAAGTCTATAAAATAATAGTCATTTCGTATTCTATTTAGTATTCTATTTCAAATTAACTATATGTATGAATATAAGAATACTAAGAATAGATAATACCTTGCCGCGTATTTAGTCTGAACAATTACATCCAGTCTCACAGTGCAAAACCGAGAACTTTTAAATACCTTTCTCTGAAGAATGAGCATGACAAAGCAAAAGACATCCCAATTGAGACCTGAGTTTTCTGTTTTGCAACTAGTGTTATCTAAATTAAGAAATAATATAAGGGGGACAAGTCATTTAGAAATATTTGCTTATCACCACCTAAATAAGTATTAAAAAGGGATTTTAAAACATTGCATCATTTTGCATGATAATATATTTTAAATACTTCATTGTTAAGTTAACAGATATCTTAGTATCGATCAAGAATAAGTTATTTATGCATTTTTGACAAATTGATATTAAACAATTACAGTTAAAAGTACTTTATTTATGATGTGACGCAAAGCATTTTTAAAAATTAATAAACTATTTAAATGTAACAATTACAGCATGTATTCTTTTATAATTTAGTAATACAAAAATTACAATCGAATTAAATTAATACAGATCAAAAGAAAGATAAGAAAGATAATAAAATAGACTTTGCATTAATGCTTTAGAACACGATTTAAAAATATGATTTACTTATTTATTCGTTGATTTTGAAATAACCATATTATTAGTACTATGTTTTGCCAATTTGGTATTTTGAGAATTTCTATGACGGAAATATGTACAATGTAATTTGATAAGTTAATTTCATTTTATTTATTTGTCAGTTCAAATTATTTGTGGAAGCAACAATGTAATGTAATCTAGTGTAACAATCTAGAGTAAAGTGTTTTTTTTAAGTTCCACTTATTATTTGCTCTGCTATATATTTAAAAATGAAATTGTGTATTAAATATTTCGTACCAATATCTGGTGATGGCGTGACATTTAGTGGATCGAGACAAATTATACCAAATGTTTTTACTACCCAACAGTTATTTTCTATCATTGGTTTGATATACACGCATCCAATTAATTGTAAACTTGCTTTGCACAGAATAACAAAAAGAGTATATCCAATAATTATATTCCACCTGAAAATGTATCAAATATATGTAAAAATCTTTTACCTCATAATTAATTTTAGGAAACCTAAATTTATGTTACAAATTAAAATAAAATGAAAACAATATATTTTTTATTTAATTTTTTGATTTTATATTATTACTGGATTACTTTGTATAACTACCAAAATAAAAAAAAAACATTGAAAAGTATTTTATTATTCTAAGTCAGCAAAATTGAATTAATAATCATCTTAATTTCATAAAAGAGAAAAATTAAATAAATATATTAAATGTAAATATTTCAAAGCATAAGTGCTTCTTTTTCAAAGGGCAATTAAATAAATTTTTGATTTTTGCAGATTTTTTTATAAAACAATGAAGTAGCGATGATATTAAATATGAAAATTGAAGTGAAAAATAATTTAAAATATGTTAACTAAAAGGACATATTAAAATGTTTATATACATACAATGAAACCAATTTAGATTGTCGATTTAAAATTATGGCTTGCCCAATCCAAAGAAAAATAAAACTCAAAATGAGATATCCGAGGCAAAACATAGTTATATACAGCACTCCAGTCATAAAAACAGTTCCTAGACTAATCCAATAAAACCAGAAGTACACGGCATGTTTTAAATAGTCAATGTAGTTTCTGTAATAGAAGACAAATGCAAATCGTATGAAAATCCATATTTTATTTTTCCACCTCAATAATTATATACTTTCTAATATAGACAAATATTACTCTTTGTTTACTAGAGTATATTTTTTATATATGTCTAGATTATTTTCTATATATTATTGTACTAGCTAGTTTATTATTGTTAAGAGTGCTTCATCTATGTTAAATGAATCCAAATTTATTTAAATGTAATAAGTTTTTGTTATTAATCAAATTTTATCTCTAAATGTTGTAATACATGTTTAAAATAGATATTTTTAATTCATCCATCAGTGCATAATTCAAAAAAATTCGTTAACATTATTAGGTAGGATATTAAAAAGTTAAATTACGCGAAAATAAAAACCTTTTCAAATCATTGTTATGATTCATGGTAATTAATCGCATTTAACTCTCAATTCAACTGTTATATTTTATTGATTTTAAAAATGATCTTATACTATATTCTAATTTTTTCTGTGTAAAATTCATGAATTGGTAAAGTATGTTATGATACTCGAAGAATTTAACTCGGTCGTTTGCTTCGTTCGATCGAAATTGAAATAGTTCTCTCGATATTAATTACAATAGTTTAAATACAAAATAAACGTCACGGAAATGTGAAATAATAACATAGAAACATTGAATGAAACTTTAAATCACCGTTTTTCGGTTATAAATTCTATTTCTGTGAGACGTGGAAGAACAACATTAGAGCACCGTTTACTTTCTCGGGAGCCATACATGTGTCCATATCGATTTTCAATTCGAAATACTCTGTACTGCATGGTGATAAAGGCATATTGACACAAGTCGACTGAAAGTTGAAAAGGATATATAATAAATTTAAAAATCTTAAACAGAGAAAGTTTTATTAACATACCCAGAATTTTTATGGGGGGAGGACGATAATCTACAGCGGGAAGATATAACCAAGCAAGAAGGTTTCTGTCAGTTATTGTATAATGCCATGGATATTCTGGAATATAAAAGCATAATTTTTCATGGACATTACTTAGCTGCAATCGACATATACGATTCTTTTAAGAACAGAATTCTCCAACATGAATAAAAATTTCAGTAAATATAAATAAGAATTTGATATTGAATATAATAACTTGACCTAAAACTTACGAAAACAAATGAAGGGAGGAATGCCAACATAAAGACATGCTTCGATGCATAAAATTATTGCCAATGTTATTAAATATATTCCCCAAATTCTTTCACATACTACTCGACTTGTGAAAACAATGCAGCACAGCATTATGAGATACAAAATAGAGTAGGAATCAGTTCGGAGACATGATGTTATCACAGTTATACAGAAACAAAACTAAAATATAGTAATTGATATAAATTAAAAACAAATATATATAAACTGTAAATATTCCAGCAGACTGTGCCAATTTTGATTTCTATATATTAATATTTTTTATTCTTGAACTTGTATTAATTTTTATCCCATACACAAATTTAATTAAAAAATATAGTGTAACATTTTCGCAGCTCTGTTCATTTTGTGACGATATTTTATTGTTTTCCTATTTATTTTAAATCGGCCGCATTTAAATTTTTTATTCATTACTTTTATTTTGAAAACAGCATTATATTTTATAAAGTTTCCTGACTTCCAGTACTTGCATGAGTTTCCAACAAAAGAGTATATAATACAATACATTACAGAATACAATACATTATATTATACATAAGAATTAACTCGCACAATAAATTGTAAAAAATGTGTTAACACATTTTCAAACATATTGAAGCCTTGTTGTAAGTCTTTTGTCTTATATGTCCTAAGATTTTATACGTCTTATTATGTCTTTAGTATTATTGAAGTCTATTAGAAATATTTGCTGGATATATTTGAAATAATATGTTATCACCCCAGCGCTATTTTCAGCTAAATTGGATTCATTGACTTCAATCTTTTCACATTTTTAAATATCAATCAAAGATACATTAAATAATTTATAGGCAAAAAAAGTGAATATGGTACATGAATATGAACGTGGTAATAAATACGTATATAAGTCTTCTTCATTATTCTAAAGTTAATGTATTGTTTAAGTGTTTCTTAAAAATGTTTACAAAATGTTATGTTTTACAAGCTCGATGCTGCCAAAATTCTTTTCGTTTCAATACTGGCCAATTTATTCGTTGAGTAGGATTTTGTCTAGGTTTAAAAAAAGGTTGCGAATCTATGTTGCTAAAATGACAAATTAATTGCCAATGTTAATAAATATTGATAAATGTTGGTAAATGGTATTAAAAATTATTATGTGCTACTACTATAATAGTGGAAAAATGTTATTAAATTAAGTTAAGTTTATATGATGACAAGTTTATTTTATGCGGCAGAAAATTTATTCTATCAGAAAATTTTACACTTTATGCATAAAATATCAAAATTTATGTAAAATATTATTATGTATATTCGCAACCTATATATGTATGTATTAATTATTTAATTTTATAAATTATATATATTATATAAATAACTATATTAATTAAAACAATGATTCAATACATTACATATTAAACAGAAAGATCAAAACTATTACCTCTATTCCCAATCTGTAAAATGTATAGTTCAGAATATTTTTTACAACAAACATAAAAGAGTTTTTATCTGAATTTAATATGTTTGGAAAGATTAATCCTTCCAAAAGTCTATTCTGCTCGAAATTTTTATAAAATTCCATCTGACGGTAAATTATTGCTTTATATATGACAATCATTATTAGTATTGCAATTTTTATCTGTAAAAAAGTAATATTTAAACTAAATTCAATAAAATAAAAAAAGACTCACAAGACAAAATTGGAAAATATAAAATATAAAATATTTACAAATAAAAATATGAAATATAGCAATTATAATTATAAGATTTTGTAAATATAATTCAATTTAATATCATGGTAATAAATTTAGTTGTGGGGTCATAAAACTGTAAATTAGTAAAAGTGAAAACAAGAATTTCAGACAAATTTTCAAATAGTAAAATATTACCCAAACATGCGTAAAAAAATCAGTTTTTTTTTCTAATCCAATCCAATTTGCATTATTCGAATTATTAAAAAGAATTGTCTCATCCTAAAAGATTTAAGCACAATAATCAATATTAAATTTATATTCTCATTGCATGCGAGTAAATAATGAAATAGTTATTTAAGGGGTAAATTAAAACATAACTTAGGTTTTAAATAATTTTGGTGGCGAGTCAATAGAGTCAACACAATTCTGTATACTTTTTGGAACAACTCGTGTACACATGCCTCATCTACACATGACCTGAGATCGGTTTCCACAATGTCACTTTCTCTGCCAATCATTAAGCATTTTTCGTGTGGTGCCTTTTCGTATGTGGCACCTTTGTATTGGAATGCCCTACCTGCATCTTTAAGATGTATCAGTGATTATAATTTATTTTAAAAAAATCATTAAAAACGCACTTGTTCTCTGAGTAGGTTTATTATTTTTTATCTCTTGCATATGTATATGTTGAATCTCTGTTGTTTTTCTGTAGATTTTTTCTTTTCTTTTAATATCTGTATCTTTGTTTCATTTTTTGTAAGTGTGTTTTCTACTGTTTTTCGTTTGTATATTTTATGTTCTAATTTTTGTGTTCACACTATGAATGTACAATGTACAGAATGGTGTATAAATAAATTATTATATATTATTATATTAAATATTAAAATAAAATATTATACATTACATGTCTTTCTTAAATTTAAAAAATCTTTGTATTTGTTAACTTAAAAAATGGATTATAGCTCACAGTACAATTTGATATCCAAGTATCCGGTATGATACTCAATTGGTACATCATACTTAGAAAAACTTGGAAGCCCAACAATATAAATATAACTATATGCAGGATTTGATATGTGTTTATGAATGGTAAGAGAATAATCAATATAACGATTACAGGTACGTTCCAAGCTGCTGTCTGAAAAAGTAAATAAAAACCATGTAATGAAAATCTCAAAAGTTTGCGATTCATGCAATAAAATGAAATTCAAAACGAAAAATAAAAATCGACTAACTCTGCATATGCTTATGAAAATTTTATAGGAAAAAAGTATTTACTCACTGAGGTGCCCACATGGACTGCAATCATACAAACGATAACTTTGTGCCAATGAACTTCCAAAAAGCGCCACATATTGTTGTAAATGTTCTCAAGCACTTGCTTACATTTAGTAAGGACATAGTTAAAAGCCAAATTTACATCGTCGACAAACTCTACAAAGTTAAATAATTATGTCAGTTCTTGATATGTTTAACGGAGGTAATTGTGAATTTAAAAATAATACATTTACCATTGATATCCGAAATCATGTGTTTAGGTAGAAACTTTTTCCATCCTAATTTGTATAAAATGCGAACAAGAAATGTAGCCAAATAGGATCCATTGGATGCTGGAATAAACAATAATAATTTTTTTATAATTACTATAACATATTATTTTCAAAAGGCCAGAAACTTAAAAAACATAAATATTTCAAAATTAATAAGTAGTAGGAGAGAAGTGGGTGCTTTTTTAACCAATCAAATAGTGGGAAAAAAGTGTCACAGACCTCTTCTACTGAAAGTTAAAATAGTAGCAAAAATATCCAAATCAAAAATTATATTATTTTGCAGAGTATAGAGAAGGGTGCTTCAATAATATTGTTCTGTGCAAAATGTCGTGTTATGACACATATACAATACAGACACAGTTGCAACAGTTTTTTAAAATCAAGGAAAATAAGTTGCTTACGTGATTGACTTCCTGTGTTTTTGTCTGCGGAAACAGAACTATCCAAGTCTGTTTTCTCTAGGTCACTATATTTTTAATAATATTTTTTAAATGTTTAGAATGTAAATTAATACGATTTAATCAGAATTACTTTTAAAAATAAAATAGTCAGAAAATATTGTTAGCTACAATAAAATAACACATACATATATCCAATGTAGGTAAGTAACATACCCCATATATTCTAGGTTGGTCATGAAGTTTTTATGAAAATAGTGTATTTGAAGAATAATGAGAACAATCATGACAACCGGTGTCATTAACTGTTCGAAAAGTTCACTGGGTGGATATTGTTTTAATCCTAAATCATGCAATCTATAACAAATTGTATCATTAACTGTATATAATATTGTAATATAAGATCTGAATCAGAATGCAATAAATTTGAAAAAAAAAAAATATTTTAACGGATGCATAGCCATAAATAATATACAGAGTACATTTTATGATATAATTTCTAAAATACTTTTGCTATATTAAGTTTCCTAAATTAATATCTGTTGAAATAAATATCTTGCAATTCATCTTGCTTATTGATGCATGCTTGCGATGCTAGTTGATGAAAAAATACCTTCTCCAAGATAAATAAACACGTCTTTGTTCCAAATATCGTAATAGACTAAGGTTAATGACCAAAGTAGCGGAACTCGATGTTTTCTTGCAGGAGCAAGAAGTAGTCGTGGCCCGGCTCCAAGAGTCCAAAGTGAGTTGTGAGGATGGAGTGATAGCTGTGACAGGATATGATATGGTTAAGAAATGATCGGAGGAGAGGTGAGACCATGAGAGGAGTACAGAGAGGAAGAGGCAGATGGACTCGAGCTTCAATGTACGGAGGTGATGATGAGCGAGTTGGAACAAATGAAGATAACAAACGCATTTGTTCCGGCGAAAAAGGATGTGAACGAGGATGAAGAAACAGAGTATTGTGAGCTGAGTCTAGATTGGAACAGAGGTCGGGCAGTGTCTGGACGCCCGATGTTCATGAAGGTATGGCACAAGGAAGTGGACGAAGAGTGGAGAGGAATTGGGCTCTGATCACTTTCTCATTCTAGTGGAGCTGGTCCAAAGATAAGTAAGGGGGCAAGACCAAAAGAGGATGGTAAGGAATTGGAAGAAGTCAAACTGGGAGAACGCGTGCCTCGATTGGGTTTAAAAGGAGCCCGAGGTTGTAGAAAGAGGCTGTAGTAGAAAAACCGAAAAATAAAGAGAACCACAATGTGAATGAAATCCTGTTGAATCTTTTGATATAAAACTTGTTCAGAGAAAACAATAGAATGGTTGAATTTAGCTGACACGCGCAGAGCACACACTGCACACAACCTTATAACATATGATCTCGCTAACACGGCCACAAACAAACCTTCGCTACGCAGCCGATACGACCCACAACGCAAACAACCCAAATGATCCCCGAAAACTGATCGATCGTTTTAGGACCTCTATCGAATGGCTAGGTCTCCTCCCCAACGCAAAAAAGACCAAAGTGATGATCATCAACTCTCAATGATCACGATATGCAGCCACAATCACAGACGACAACCAACCTAAAGAGATCATTACAGAATTCTACTTATTGGGATCTCTCATCACAAATAAAGATGGTTGCCTTAAGAAATCTGACGTCGCCCGGTCAGCGACAATAGACCATGAAATTTCTTGGGGAAAAACGACATCAACAAGAATACAAAACTCCGTCTTACTACGCCCTCGTCTTTTCAATTGCAACCTCCACCTGTCAGTGCTAGTGAAACATGGACAATAACTCGACGACAAGTGCAAGATATCAACGTTCGGACACATCTTAGCGAGAACACATATTAATGAAGAGATCATTTCCAGACTTAAAACTCTCCCCGCCTTCTCTGCACATCACCAGACAGAAGCGGAAGAGGACGACCAAAGACACGTTTCATTTAATCTCAGAAGAAAATCCCATCGCATTCAGCTAGACATAATCGGCATGTGTGGAAAAAACGATTGCTGACACGATATCGTGGCCAATCTGACGAACGATACAGAAGAAGAACACTGGTAAATAAATATATAAACAATTAAGATCTCCAACATATTAACTACTTGGAAACCTTTTTATTTGTAATAAAGGCTTCGATAAATTGTTAAAAATTAGATTAAGTAATTTTGGAAAGATATTTCAGAAAAATCCAGATTTCATGAACTTCATATAAGAGAGTATCAGAAGACTTTTGTGGTCTTGACTGTTTTGTTAACAAATATGACATAAATAAGCTTACTAATTTTCAATTCACATTGTAGTTATTATTGTAATTGAAAAGCGCTAATTTTTTAAATACCCTTAGTTTTATGTAAATATTTTATTTGAATATTAGACTATCACTGCGAATAAGAAAATAATCTACTTAGATAATCTAGAATAAATAGACATAACACAAAGTAGATATATTCTGAAAAATCAACATATCATATTGAAACAAAGTTATTTATATTGTATAAAATAGAATAAAATAATTATATCAAATATCGGTCATAACTGGTGCATAATTAGTTACTCACAATTCATAATTTAATCCAAACGTTTGAAAAAGGCTGAATATTTCTGTAAATTGATAAGTGTAGAGAAGAAGAACAACTCCCATGGAATATATGATTGTCACCCACCAAAAAAGTAACATTTGAGCTTTCCAAAATCTGAAACTCAGCTAAAATATTTAAAAACAAGGCTTTTTAAAATAGTGTATAATTAAAATTTTGTAGTAAATTTATCAATAAAATCCTTACTTGAAACACAAGTGTGAAATAGAAAAGGAAAATGAAATATATTATCCGAAAACCAACAACTGGTTTTTGCATGCATACGCTCAACATTGATATGCAGCAAACAACGATCCAGTAACTGTCACAAACCGAACGAACCCACAAACCTAGAATGAAAAATTATTTTGGAAATTCTATAAGAAATAAGAAGTATAGATTCATAGACAAGATTATTATATTTTCCAAGTACAATACCAAAAACTTTGATTATGTTAGTATCGCTTAATCTGTGTAATGGTGCATTCATCGCCATTTGCGAATATGAAGTTCTTTTCATATTTTTTTCGATTCTGAAAAGCCTCAATGTTAAAATAAACACTATCCAAAATGCAATCTAAAAATAAATTAATATACGGGATATTTTAATATTTAACGATAAGATCGAGAAGCCATCACATAATAAAGTTTGGCACCTACATATTTCACAACTTCATTGTGTTTCAATGACTTATATACTAAAGAACACTAACATACTTTTAATCATTCGGAAAGTTGAATACTTTTATTTTAAAATAACACTGTTAAAAATAAAGCAGTATAGAGTATTTATTAAATAGGCTATATTCCTGTAAATAAGTTTAAATTAAGTTTTTTTGGGGATTTATTACTGTTGATGCTATTTCAAATAATTTGATAACTTTGGCAACAATTTTGTATCAAATTTAAATATAATGTGAAACTAACTTGTATCGTTAAATCTTTAGTTGGACTAAGAGATTTCTGGAATCCTATTTCCTGAAGAGAAGTTTCGCCAATCGCTGTTGGTAGTTCATCCAATTTCATCCCATACACATATTGAATAAGTATTATACAAGTTGTATAAAATACTAAAACTGGACTGAAATATAAGCATGCGCTTCGTGAATTAGGAATCACCCATAATATAAAGGCGATTAGAAGTAGAACAAATGTAATCCAGCTCCGATATGTTACGCTCCAGCACTAAAATAAATTTAGATAAGATATAAATAATAAAAAAATGTTGAATAAATGTAATTTAAAATGTACTTAATTATGTAAGATAGATTTACTTAGTTGTAATTACGAAATAATTTATAATGCTATTCAAAACACCGATCTACTAGATATAGTTTAATGTTAACATTTTATATATCAGAAAGAACGAAAGCAAGCTGGTAGAGTATTAGATACTAGTAGTTATATTACTTTAAACAATTTAACAATTGATAATTATAACAGCTAAACATTGGTACTCAATATTCGTAAATACAAAATTTAGGTTATACTTCTAAAAACTGTCAGTAGTACCTTATTTTATCGATGTATATCTTTAAATTATAACAAATTAAGTGATAATAATAACTTACCATCATAGAAATAAATGTTAGTACATAACTATTCCGAGTGATATTATTGACTAAACTAGCAAAAACAGGGTATTTTTCAGTACCCACAAAATAGGATTGGCCTGTTGTCATATTCATATTCGTGTTATTTTGAGATTGGCTTGAACTTTTTCTTGATATACTTGCAATACTCGTAAAACTCTAAAACAAAATCAAATTCGTGTAACCAGTTCAAATTGTGTTTCTAGAGATTTCAAAAATATGAATATACCAATTTTCTAAATAACTGATACTTACAATTTAAAAAAATTTTCACAAAATTAAGACAAAATAATTAATTTGTAAAATTTTTTGTTAAATATACCTACCCACCATGCAACAAGATTAAAACAAACAAACAGATTATTGTTTATAGTACAACAGGACCGGATTTAGGGGGGAGTGGGGGTAGCCACCAAACATTTTCTCATTACGACGACTTTTGCTGGGATAAAAAACTTCTTTTAAAAATGTTAAATGTCAAAATGCTAAAAAATCGGTGTAAAACGAATGAAACGAATCATCGAAACTCTGGAGGAGATGGTCTCGCCTTCCTCAGACAACAATCTTTATCCTACAGACACACAGATACGATAAACAACGACAAATCAGAGGTTGTCACACATTAACTCGATTTGACCATATCGACAATTTTGTCATCGCAAATATGGTCGGGAAGACTTGAAGCCAATTGTTTACTTCTTACAAGGATCGCGTATGGAAGTATATTTCGGATTCCAAAAAGTGGATAAAATTATTTCATATTACCTGACCTTATGAGAAACATTTGATGAGTGGTTTTGTGGGATCCATAACCGGAAAGTTCAAGAATTTGCACAGTCAGCGAATTGCAAAGAAAGCATCCCTCGTCAGTGTGCGAGATACATTTTAGACATTCGGGACTGGATATAACACAAACTTTCTGCAAAATTCTGGATGGCCTCAGAGGGGAACAACAACAAGACTGCATCAAGACGAATCGGTAAGATATGTGGGAGGTTAAGTGTGAAGACTGTGAAGAAAAGGAGAAAAGGATCAGTTTGGGAATGCCCGAGGTGGTCGGAAATGAGGAGAGAATGGGAGGGCCGGAAGAGAGAGAGTAGGGGTGAAAGATGCTCTCATGCATATCTAGAAGGTCAAGCCAAAAAGGTGCTTTGCCTAATTGATAAACCCACCGCAACAAGAACAGAAACATTTACCGGGATAACTCACATTCAACTACACACATGCAGTACTACAAAAGTTGTATTGTAATACCATTTCTCGATATTGTCATTTCAAAGTTGAAAGCGCGGTTCCAAATTGAGATGTGTGTACTTTTCCTGAACTAATTTTATCTAAAAATGACAATGAAGTCATAGATTTTGCATACATACAATTATGCACTGATAATTACTTAAATAAATGTCAGACTATTTCTCAATATGATTTTTGTTGTTCGAGAGCGAGAGGTCGTTATATCCACTGCGTTCATCGTGTGAATACATTTCTTCGCTAATCAATGGCTTCCAACAGATTGTCGGATTTGTGCGATATTCATTGCACACTGCACCCTAGTCTTCCTCATTTTTTGTAGATTAAATTTCGTTTGGTTTTGTTATGATGGTTCTTATAATTTGTATCTATATTGACGATATTGCGTATTACAAATAGCATTTTCTACCTGTTATAAACACAAATCTTTGACTTTATTCATATTATCCGCATTCTTATTATTAATAATAACTAAACAATCTACTTTCAGGTATATCTAATAGCTAAATTTTTTAATAATTTAATTATTGTACCGTACGCCTTTTCTGATCCAGCCACAGCAACATCATAAATCCTAGATCCGGCAAAGTACGATTACACTTGCTTTTAACAATCGAAGTTTAACTAACAATCATAGAAAATTTAATCTAATAAAAATTAAAAAAGAATCGGCCTAAATTTAAAATGATACAGTTTCTCTTATAAATTATTAAAATAGGACAATTTGTATAAAAATATTCAATAAAATACAAAATGTTTATAATAAAAGTAAAGAAGACACTCTGTGATAAAATGAACTACCACTAATATACTACAATACAAACCAAATTAAATTGTAAAAAAGAAAAATAATAATTTTTCATTAAGGAACTACGTTTCGGCTTATATCTTCTTTAGTGACACATTTTTAAAAAGAAAACCAATTTTAAAAGCGACAAAGATTTAATTAGTAATAGCAAAATAGCATTTTCATTGTATTATACATTTTGTATTTTATTGTATATTTTTATTATGCGTCTATTTATCTAACACACTGGGTCATATTAGATAGAAAACTTTGAATAAACTATATAGACTAAATTTAATATATGCAGACCTGCAATTTTGATACTAGGGAATTATACTGTTTATGACCGACGGATTACTTACCCAATGATCATATAAGCTGTCTAACCATTTTCTTGTTTGAACAGCCATAACATAATATAATAAAAGTGTGAATAAGGGACTTATCAATTGGTAATGGTTATCATATTTGATGTTCATTTTGCCTTTAGTAAAACAGCTGGATTGGACAATGTAAAATACCCCAAGTAATCTAAAAAGTATAACTTTTGCAATTACATAATATTGTAGATTTTAAACTGTATTGAATTAATGAATGAATATGAAATATAAATAATCAATTCAATAAATTTATAAATATTATTAATCATACTTACCTGGCTGTAAAACTATCGCTTTTTATTATCTGTTGAGCCATATTCATTTGATAGCAATAATATATTAGCACATGAATAAAACTATATATTAAAATGAATATTCTTATGTAGGCAAATTTTTTACTGTGAACTCTGGCACATAGTCCCCAAGAAATACACAATCCCAAGTACACAAGCAGGTATATTGAAGATAGTACACTAGGTTGCATTATACCGCATAATCCAATTAAAAAAACAGTTGACGTAATTAACAAAGAGTCGATGGCATAAGATGGATTCAAGACGGTTTGCCTTGACATTGTCATGTTAGAAGAATTAGATTGTTTTTCTAAAACATATGATTTTGATGGTGTAGTTAATACATCTGTCATATTTTCCCAGTCCAAGCGTCGACGACGCATAATGAAATAAACTAATGCCACGATTGCAGTAAAAAATACAATAAAATCAGGCAGTCCTATCTGTATAATTCGATGGGGGTAAAATGTTCGTAAACTGAAATAAAAATTACAAAATCATGTGACAACAAAAATAGAGTCATAAATTCTACCATTAGGTAAATTGCATTCTTATTTATAATTTTTTTCAAAATAAATTATATTTTTATTGATAAAAGGGTATTTTTATTAAATTGCCATTCAAATAAATTCAACCGTTTTTATTATTTAAAAAAAAAATTAAAATTACTATCAATAATTACTATAATTTATGATAATTACTAGTTTTAATTTAGTATGTTTAATACACAGAAATAACTTATTTTATAGGAAAGAGTACGGGTAACTGGATGAGTGGATGGAGATTTGGAGTCAAGTTAGTGAAGGAAAGAGAAAAGGTGCAAAAAATGGTCAAAATCCTAACAGTTTCAAATTCAATAGTACATGTCCTTATTTTAACAAGTAGGATATTATTTCAATTAAAAATTTCTTAACCATTTAAATAAATAATCTCAACATTTCGATAAAGTATCCTCTTAATATAATCAAGTAGCTGCTATAGATGAATATATTACACATTACAACTAGATATCTAAAGACTTCCTACAATCCACAGATGAAGGGTTAGGTTATCTGTATTTATTGGTTATCAGAAAGTTTAATTTATGTGTAATAATAATTACTAAAAATCAATAATAATGATATTAGAAGTGCTTACTCTTCCAAACCTATAAGACGGAGTATTTTTATTACTTTAGAACCTAAAAAAATAATAATGGAAATATTTTACTATTACTATGTAATATTAATATTTACTATGTATCAAATTGAAGTAGAATTTTACAATACACAAAAATTAATTTTGTAACTTACATTTCTGTTTTAACAATGAACTATCCCTAATTATGTGTAACAAAGTTACATGCAGTATTTGAGAGAACATAAATGTTCCAGATAAAAAGATTAGAAGGGAAAGAAAAACAATAACATTTACTGAAACAAAAATAATAAAAATTATTAAAGAAATATAAACTCTTATTACACATAGCATAAAACATACATACATAATGGTTTGTGGTTTTTTGGTAATCTCAATAAAGGAGAAATCATAAAAAAAATTAAATAAACCATTGAGAATCCATTATATCTTAAAATTGTAGCTAGAAAGAGAATTAAAAATATTATATATTTTTTTCAATTGAGAATAAAAAATAAATATATTCCAAAAGTACTTACCCCCAAATAGACATAGTTGAGTGATAATTCGAAAAACAAAATAATCCAAATAAAATATGTTTGTATTGTGTTTACTTTCTTTGGTCATTTTTGTTAGTTATATTCCTGGAAGAGTAATTAACATATACATAAAGACATAGGTATACAGTTTTATGGATTAAAAATCATTTACTAGTTAAGGATATGAAAAAACTTCAATATCAATTATGATAATATTTGTATTTTTCATGTTATGTCAATGATTTGTGTAAACACATGCTGATGAACTTATACACAATTTAGCAATTATAGAAATTAAAGAATTACATATTTTATACATATATAAATTGTGCCAAATATTTTGTTTAAAATTGTGTCACCATTTCATGTTTTCTGGTCAATTTATAAAATAAGATGTGGTATTAATATAATTTTAATTTTTTATTAACTATAAAAAGTTAAAAATAAATGGATATAGGTAAAATTGATAAAATAATTATGAAATATGTAACTATTTAGTGGATTAGTATTTACGAAATAAGTTACTAATTCAATAAATCTATAGTTTATCCATAATTAAAATAGTATATTCTATTTTAAAATAGCTAAATATAAATTTCAATATATTGTGATAGAAAAATAAAGTTGGCCCATGTTAATAAATTTGTTTTAATTGTAGTTTTAAATTATTTTAACTTTTATTTGTTCAATAATAAAAAATATTTTTTTTTTTATATATCTATAATTTTTTAAGAATAAATTAAATAAATAACAATTCATTTATTAATATAAAATAAAATACAATGCAATGCAATATTTAAAGTTTGTTTTTATTATTATATTTTTTAAATATAAGATAATTGAGAGAATGCTGTAAACATAATTTGCTGAACATATGTATGCTCTGGTATTTTAATGAATGGGGTAGCAGGTTTGCCAGCCATTGATAAATGTGGAGGACCATGGCTAGGATGACTCATCACTGTCTGAGATTAAAAAATATAAATGCAACTAATATGGACTGGAAAATACATTCATCTTATTATGTTACTTTCATTCAATCATATAATTAGTAAAAATATGTCAAGAAATGTCATTTGTTTACCAGCCATCATAATTTTATCAGAGGGCATAATATTATTTTCTTATTAGGGCTTATCTTAAGAAAATTTCCAAATTATGTATAAAATTTATTACTGCAATAAACATTTGAAAAAATAGGCAAGGGAGAGGTGCATGTCAAGCATGCTGCAATGCTAAATTTATGACTGATTATATGTACATTTAAACAAATATTATAATATAAATACTATAATACACAAAACAATTATTGAAAAAAATATTCATCTTTTTAAAAGTGCACTTCTATACATCTGTTTAAATAAAATGTATGAGCTGTTTATGTAATGTTTTTACTTATTGAAATAACTGCTGTGTTGCTAAGTAAAGGTCTAAATTAAGGTAAATAAATACTTATTAATTTATAATCAAATAACAAATTAATAAAATCATTATTATAAATTAAATTGATACATTTATATTCTTCTAAATATAATAAATATATATGATCTTCAAAACCTAACCTTCGGCCAGTACCACACCAAAGAATCTGATAATTAAACCAAATCTGAATAAATTGTAAGATTTGAATGAAATTTTGTATGACAAAAAGATATCACGATTTTGATAAAGGAATTTATTAAACGTTATTTAATTTTATTCATTATATAGAAGTGGGTTCTAGCATATAATTTTTTATCTTATAATAAATGTAAATATATATTAAGTGTATATAATTTGTTTTACACGAAAACATATGTCGATGATTGAATTTCTCTCATAATATAAACTTGGCAACATATATTTATTGGGAGGTTAAAACAATATTTTTAATTTTTTATCAATTATACCGAAAAGAATTTTACAAAATATTACTTGATTTAAATAAAGTCGAAAGAATCTATGAATTATATGTGATTTTTTTACAAGGACGACCTAAGTATTTACCTATAAATTTTGTCACTTGAGTATTGCTACATTCTATTGATTTTCTGTAAAATAATTCCACAATCTAGAATATTTCTGTAAAAAGAACTGATTAAATAAATAATTACAAGTCAGGCGTAATCTGGTCAACCACATAAAACAATAAATCTGGTCATAAAGACCAGCAAAATTCTATAGAAATTGACATTTACCTCATACTACATTTCGTTTTAATCTTGAAGAAATCAAAAAGTGAATTTATGCGAATTTTCACGTTTTTATACAAGGTGATCCAAAAGTCCTTGCCGCTAGAACTTTATAAATGAATATAATTTTAAACACTATACAATATAAACCTGTGTTATGCTATTTGTTACATAGGTATTTGAATTAATAAGAATACGATTCCGTATTGTACCAAATTTTGAATTTTGATTAAAATCGATTATTTAATATAAGTAATGCACAGTATTAGGAAAGTTATTACAGTTTTTGCAAAGTTAACATGGACTACACAACTGAAGAAAAAGTGAATGCTGCTGCATGGGCAATTTTTTATGAAAATGCAGAAGAAAGTCGTCGTCTATTTATCAACAAGTTTAACATGGATCCTCTACCAAGGAAAACTATTATCTTTTGGAAAGATAAATTACTGGAGACCGAAAGTTTGAGTAAAGATCGACCAAGGTCCGGTAAACCAATATCTGTATCAGGCGACGACAATAAGCAGGCAGACGGAGGCTGTGACGGAGGATCCTTCATTATCAATCCATGCTATTTCTTCTGATTTAAATCTTTCTTTTGGTTCAGTCCAACGTATGTTGAATAAAGAAGGCTACCATCCCTACAAACCACTTTACTCGCAATTTTTGTGCGATGCAGACGATGA
>JAUZNC010007317.1:0-33790 GCA_034780395.1 Vannuccia rotundouncinata | reverse complement strand
GGGGGCACATGAGCATAAGGTCACATATCATATAAGAATGCAAGATCCTATAAAACACATAATACTACAACTATAATACTATAATAGAACTGTGTATTCTTTCTCGAGAGTTGTATTTTGATTATTTCTTTTAAGAGAGATTTTACATAGCCATTTCTAGAGGACAACTTTTGAATTTCTATACCCAAGAACCAATGGTTAAGTAACAATTTTAAATTTTCAGGATAATTTATGAAAACCTAGTTAAAATAAACTCCAACATTCTTATTTTAGATATACTTAAATAATTTATTTTAAATATAACTTTATTTTTTCTAAAAATACAGTAAAACATGTTTGATAGCTAAAATGAGAATGTTTGAAGTGCATTTTGACTTGGGCTAGAGATATATAGAGTCCAAAAGAAAAAATATTAATTGTAAATGTTATGAGGACAACAATAAATATGAAGTAAAAACACATGAAAGAATGCAACAGATTTTTTTACACTAAACAGGATTTGCATTATATGCCCAAAATAAGCATTTCTAATCACTATTTTCAAGGTCATAATTCATGTTTGCTGATGTGGCTGCTTTTTCTGCCATGTATCCTGCATCCCTATCCAAATCCCATATAATTGTTTTTGTCCACTTTGCATTCACTTTCATCTCCTCCAGCTCAGCCTCAATAATCATAGCCATACAAAAAAATTGAAATCAAATAAATATATGTAAAGCATATGGCTACTGGTAAGCATAGTCAATAAATAGCACACAGCACTGACAATTTATAGATTTTGAAGATAAAATGCATATAAATGCATTAAACAGTTATATAATATTCAGAAATTCACAATTAATAACATAATTCACACAGAAAAGGGTCTGTTTTTCCTTTTTGACATAATCTGAATTTTTTTACATTTTTTATATTTATTTTGCATTGAACCTGAACCATCCTTTTGTTAAATTGTGACAAATACCCAGTTGATTTTGGTTTGATTGACTTCTCAACAATGTTTTAAGCCTCTTGGATTAGTCATGATGCACTATTTAGAGCAGCAACACCCATTATATTATATAAAAATATGTTTACAACAGATTCCTCAACTAATTGTATATTATATGAGTTTTCCGAGATAAGGAATGGCCTTTTATAAATATCATGTTATAAAAAAAATACCTGTACATATCAATAAACTTATCCTATTAATGAGTTTTAAACAAATTTTGAAGCATCAGCAATTCTGTTTTGATAGTTTAAAGAAATAAATAAATAGAAAAGGATAAAATATCCAGTGTACAGAGGACATGGAATGCAGGCTGGCCACATTGTATGTATATTAATTACCTATTCAAGTGATTCTGTGAAAATGATGATGAAAATTACCAGGTTTTTAATTGTTTTTCAAGGTGTCTTCAAAGTTTTACTCATAAAAAATTATTTCAAAAATACATCCATATATGTGGGTGTATCTGTTGGGCATACCAATTTGCAAATTACCATTTAATTCAGTGACAGATTCAATAATATTTCAAAAAAATTATTTGAATGATTTTTAAACAAATTTATATGAAAATCTAAATTTTATACAAGCATTTTCATGTAATAAAAAATTTAATACAAAAAAATACATTTTTATTTATTATTTTTAATAGAATTGTTAATTTTTAATCCAATATAAAGCAGTTAAATTCACAACAGTGATGTATTAATTATTTAATAAAATTAATTTAATAAAAGCAAGTAAAACAAAAATGTATATTTTAGTTATTATTTGTAATAGAATTATTTTTTCAACATAAAGCAGGTTCAATTTCACATATATATTATGTAAATTGTAGCTCTAATTAGCAAATATTAGTAATAAGTGTAGATTATTAAAATGTTCCTAACATATCCACCAGTGAATGCCAGTATTTTTCAGGGTGAAGGGGGTTATAAAAATCATGTTGGGACCTTTTTGTCAAGGAATATCTAAATTCAATCAATGCATAATAATTAAAAGGTTTTTGGTGATCCTGCAGAGGTTTGTCATAAATTTTTTTTTTTTTGAAAATATTTAAAATGTTATAAAATCAATAACAAACTTAAAAACAATGTTTTTTCTAAGCTCAAGCCCTGGGTACCTAGGTCTAGTTGTAAGCTACCTCTACCACACCTTCTAAAATTCTACCTTTTCCATGTTTCTGATTGAAGGTGTGTTAGACCCAGCTTTACCAGGACTTGGGCTTAGAAATAAGATTGTTTAAAAGCTTTTTATCGATTTTTCTGTATAAATAAATTTGTATTTTGAAATGTATAATCTTAAAGAGTGTGAATAATATGTATAATATGTAATATTTTTTCTTGAAAACTTAATAATTTACAACAAAAAATAATTTCAAAATTTTTTTAGGATAACAGCTTTCAACAATAGTTTATATATTTTTTAAATGGCATATGCCTATAGCTATAGTCACAAACATTAAATATATATATAATTAAATAATAATTAATTTTAAAAAAGTTACTTTTGACTTTATTAGTGTCCACTGTATCTTGAATAATTTTTCAGTTGTGGCTAAAACCTATTACAATCGCAGCTGATTAAATTATTGCTTCTTATTTTAAATTACGCACAATAAGAAAAAAGTTAATTCATTTTTAAAATGATATATTTAAAATTAACCCACTATAACTTTCCACATATTAAATGGTGATGATTGTATGTTTATAAATAGAAGTTTAATTTTAAAGGACTAGTGTAGTCATTTAATTTTGTTAAATATCTGACGAAAAATATGTTTATGCATTATTAACCTTTGCAATCGACGAGATCGTTTTGTTGGCGTGTAATTTCCACTTTACCATCAAATATCGCCAAGATTATTATATTTAATTTGCCTGTTAAACCTTACCAAATTTAAGCTCCAAACGACAATTATCCTTTTGATAGGACTGAGCATGGTTTGTCAGAGTTACATCAGGTGTCAGATTGAATCCATAGAGGTTATAGACGCTATAGCTATATGCGGATATATGGATTCAATTGGGAGAAACATATGGCGGACCATCGATATCATCTGTGTATATGTATAAAATACCGTGATTTTTTGCTACATATCCATACACATCCAAATGTGGATATGTACGGATATGTATGGATATGTGTGGATATGTATGGATATGTAGCATATATATACACAGATGGTCTCGATCTGGTCCGCCATATACACTGGACGCAATGGTGGAAAAATTATTCTTCTAAAATAAATTCTATAAGTCAATATTTGTTGAATTTCGCGCCTCCAAACTTCTCCATGAATTAAAATTTTGTTCTCTAATTGAGATAAAATCTTTAATAGACTTTCAAAACTTGAGTTATCAAAACTTTTTGTAATCCAAATCTTTCCTATCTATTATATGGTTAATAAATAGAGTGTAAATATTTATTAAACGAGTACGTAGCTCAATGGTTATAGAGTCGAACTATTAATTCGTACGTATGTCATGGGCTCGAATCCCATCTTGAATATGTATTTTAAAAAATTGTAATTATTTCTTATGCATTTTTCAATTATTCGAAACGATTATGTTGGACGATTGTAAACTAATCGCTACACTAAGAGTTGTAGGGAGAATTTTGTATATTGACTATATTTGTATTAAAATATACTATTCTTATGGACGTACTATTTTTCTCATTCTAACTATTTCGATAAATAATTAAAAAATAGATAAACGAAAAATAATAATATAACAATTAACAGCATTTATTGTAAGCATTTAAAAGGTTATATATACTAATAGCACAAATAATTATAAGATAGTACAACATTTATTATAATTAAAATATTTAATCTGAATAGGTAATGGCTGCTCCAATAACAAGTACATACATTTTGTCTTTATAGAGTCAATATCTAAAGAAATAGTGTCACAACTTTGCCATCATTGTTAAATATAAATTGCTTAAAACCTTTAAGTTGAATCGGCGCATTGATGATCGGGGTGGGCGGGGGTGCGGGAGAATCATTTTGGAAAGTCCACGAAGTTTCTTATGTCTCTTCAACTGGAAAAGGGCAGGAGCTTCCGATGTCTTTCGAGGGGTTGTGAAGTCTGCAGACACTATATATAGCTAGGATATGAAAGAGAAGATCCAACAAACTTACAAAGTCCCGGACAGCAGAGAGGCATATTCAAAAGATTAAGCATTATTGTCCACCTCTAGATCTTTATCGCCTAGCTATTATACAAAGGTTGAGTAGGTTTTCGCACCCTCGATTGCTTGATGACGGACTTGAACAATTGTGAAGTTTAAACTCACGGACTACTATAATATTGTTAGTATTCCCTGTTTAAACTCTCTACTCGACTCTAGCTACTTATATCCCGTTGACAAGTGTTGAACTGATACTTCCCCGCACCCATTTCCTTGATCTGAATAGAATTGCCAACCCAATTGAAACCATGAGTAGCATTGCATATCCCAACTTTGCCCAGTAAATGGCCGAGTTCGTCCCAAAATCTAGGACTGCCCAGGAAAATATCTCTCATCGGTTTTCCTCACCTACTATACTAATAAATTGGATTTTGAATATAGAATAAATTTATCCGTAAAAAATTACAACACATCAATATAAAGTACCACGAATACTAACCTATCGGTAATTCCTATAGTTAATTAATAATATAAAGCAAAGAATAATTTCATAACCAACATGAGCCCGGATAGACATATTATTCGCCTATATCGAAGTCTGATGGGCCAGAAAAAAGCTCGATATGGACAAACTTCACTTTTTTATTGAAAAAAATCAATTGTTCATGCAGAAATATGTAGTAACATCACAATATAAAAATATTTAATTAGGATTTATCCAGTCGATTAATGTCAGCGCATAGCTAAGTGTATAATATACTAGCTAATTATATTGCCTTTTCCAAGAGCATTTCACCTGACACTGGTGTCTTCTTATCACAGGCCAAATGAAAGGTTATCTACATATCACAGGCTATCAATTTCCTTGAAATAGTGCGCATACTTTAATCCTTTTGGTATATTGGTCGTTTCAATTCCACTTTCATATTGCTCAATTAAGTCATCTGCCCTTTTAAGACATGCTGTTGAAAAATAAGTTTTATAATTAACAATGTCATGTACAGCGCGGTATATACTTATTTCCTCCTAGTTATTTTTTTACATTAATATTATTATCACAATTATTCGCTTGATCGATACAAAACTTTGATGTAGATGAACAAACATACATCTCGATATAGGCAAACTCAAATAACATATAAAAGATAAGGAAAAATTCAGGACATTTGAAAAACCTTAATATAGACGAATCCTACTGTATATATCCTATATCGGCAATCTGAAATCAATACATTTAAAACTTTTAGCAATCGTGCTAGGCAAATAAAATTTGATTTGAAATTATAGGCAGCCATATCACATATCAAGTTCTTTACCTACAATGCGGTGCTAAGCATTTAATTCTTGGATTGCAGATCTAGTTGTTAGTTATATATTGTTACACGAATTCCAGGGCTTTTCATTATATTAAAATTTTTAATGATTGTTTTAGGTACCCAGACTAGTGTAGATTGTACTTAAAATGTCAATATTATTTCAGAAATAAGTGTTAACAAGTGGCGTAATTTTTATCTTTTAGAAAAAACAAGAAGGAATTAAGACAATGAACAAGATTTATTAATATTAGTACAAATTAGCTATTTTGTAAATTCAATTTAACATTATTAAATGTCAACGGTAAACTTGATTACCACTTAGATAAACAATAAAGTACTTTAAAAAATAATAAAAATCCCTACAATGGACACTAAAAGTAACAAGGTAATATGTTAAGTTCTATTATTTTATAGAAAACTATGAGAACGAAGTCAATATTCCTATAGAAACAATTTACTGTTGCTCCGCCAACCTCTCAGCATTAGCGACGGCTTCTTCAATACCTCCAACCATATAGAAAGCAGCCTCAGGCAAATGATCACACTCTCCTAAAAAAGCATTAATAATAATATATTAATACGATTAGGGTATCTGAAAGATGTCGTATTTGGTAAATGACACATAAATAAGCAATTCCATAGATAAAACACACATTTCAAGGCATTTCTGGAACATTGAAGAAATTTACACGTTGAGAAATGTGTGCAATATACATAAAAACCATATTATTTATTATATTTCAAATTACAAGTCTTTAGTTATAGAGTATTTAAATTCAAAACCAGGAATGATCCACGAATTCCTTAGAAATACAATACATTAAAAAAACTAACCTGCAAGAATTTTCTTGAATCCCTTAATTGTCTCAGTAAGTGGTACCAATTTACCCTCATGACCAGTGAAAACTTCGGCAACTTGAAATGGCTGACTGAGGAAACGTTGAATCTTTCGAGCACGTGCCACAGTCATACGATCTTCTTCAGACAGCTCATCCATTCCCAGAATTGCAATGATGTCTTGTAAAGAGCGATAATCCTATAGCAATTAAAGACCAAATAATTAATTACAAATACATTATCATACAAACATATTTAGCAGACTAATTTATACCTAGTATTATATAATATTAAAATAAAATACTAATAACCAAATTATTGAATTGGTTAAAATGAAATGCGTAGACGTAAAAAATAGTTAATAACTCGTATTTCACAAAATCTATTGTAACAGTGATTGTTAAAATAGATTACATAATATATTTTATAAGTAATCTTAAGATTCTACATATCTTCAAACCTGTAGAATCTTCTGAACATCTCGAGCAACACCGTAATGTTCTTGGCCAACAATGTTAGCATCCAAAATACGACTGGTGGAATCGAGGGGATCCACAGCGGGATAGATACCCAGTTCAGCAATACCACGACTGAGGACAGTGGTTGCGTCAAGATGGGCGAATGTTGTAGCGGGGGCTGGATCGGTTAAATCATCTGCTGGTACATAAATTGCCTGAACAGATGTAATCGAGCCCTTCTTTGTTGTAGTAATTCGCTCTTGCATGGTACCCATGTCAGTGGCTAGTGTTGGTTGATAACCCACAGCACTTGGAATTCGTCCAAGTAATGCAGATACTTCTGAGCCAGCTTGAGTAAATCTAGTCATTTTAAACAAATATAAAAATGACAGATCATTTATTTAGAAGAATTCGACAATGTTGTCAAAATGTTACCTAAAAATGTTGTCAATGAAAAGCAATACATCTTGCCCTTCCTGATCTCGGAAATATTCTGCTACAGTGAGACCTGTTAGAGCTACTCGAGCTCGGGCGCCTGGTGGTTCGTTCATTTGACCATAGACAAGGGCCACCTTTAAAATAAAAAAGGCTGGGATCAAGAGTTATCTAAGTGTACTTCAAAGCAGTAAGTAGGTTGTATTAGTCACGTCAAAACACAATTCACTTAATGAGTATTTTTAATAAGTCCTCAGTGGAACCGAAAATATGGTTTTGCAGTCCGCCAAACCCATACCTGAAGCCAATTAATATTTTTTATGTCCTGTAATTGTTACTACTTACTTTATAAATGATATAAATAATTAATATATTTTTAAAATCATCAAAGAATTATATAGAATAATTGACACTAGTCAATTTAACTATATTATATAAAAAATACTATAAATAGTAAAAAAAGAGGAATATTAAATATTTTTCGTAATACTATGACAAAGAAATTATTTTTTTTGCTTTTAATGTTGAATGTGTTTATTGTGTAGTTTGACCCTCTAAATGTTGGGGAAGACATTGAAATAATTAATGTAGGATATATTATAGTTACTTATTGAGATACAATTAGAGCTATTTTCAGGGTTGCCATGTAAAATTTATTTAATTTATTAAATATGAATGAATTTAAATATAAAGCATAATATAATAGAATTTCACTAATGAGGAGTGCATCTATTTTAAAAAATCGAAAATCTGAGTATATGGTTTAAAATCGGAGTATATCCAAGCATATACTTGTCTTCAAGGCATGTGTGGCCTGTTTTTTTTAAAATAATGGCAGTCTTTAAACATGATTTGTAAAAAAAATGCTCAAAGTCGTATCAATCGGATTAAGAACAATTTTCGGACTCAAAAAGGGTCCCCTAAAAATAGAGATTTTACTTTATTTGATAATATATCGTGTCAAATCTAAAACAATCACAAGTCCGGTTAAACTCATGAAAAGAACCAAATGATCACATAACTCAATAATTATACTTAATAGTTTATATAACAAAACTAAACTAAGAGCACCACTTTCACTGAATCGTAAATAGAATTATCAAATACCTTTGACTTGTTTCCTTTCAAATCGATTACACCAGTAGTGATCATTTCATGGTAAAGATCATTACCCTCTCTTGTACGTTCTCCAACACCAGCAAATACAGAGTAACCTCCATGAGCTCTGGCAACATTGTTAATCAATTCCATAATGAGAACAGTCTTTCCAACACCAGCACCACCAAAAAGACCTAAAATATAAATGTGTCAACAATATAAGACATTTATTATAACGACACAAAATATGATCCAAAACTTACCAATTTTTCCTCCCTTGGCATAAGGAGCTAACAAATCTACAACTTTAATTCCTGTTTCCAAGATTTCCTGTTCTGTACTCATCTCAACAAAATCAGGTGCATCTGCATGGATTGCTGATTTAACTTTGGTGTCAATAGGTCCCCTTTCATCAATAGGTTCCCCAATAACATTCATGATGCGACCAAGAGTCTCTGGACCAACTGGGATTCTGATGGGTGATCCAGTATCATTACATTCTTGACCCCGAATTAAACCTTCAGTACCATCCATAGCAATTGTTCTAACAGTGTTCTCACCAAGATGTTGAGCAACCTCCAAGATAAGACGTGGACTTCGACCTTTTACTTCAAGAGCATTGAGAATTGGAGGGAGATCTTCATCAAACTGTACATCTACTACGGCACCAATAACAGCAATGATCCGCCCTTTAATATTAGATGTAAATTCAGTTGGCTTAGATGCTGCTTTTGGGGCATCAGCTGCATAGTTTCGCCCTACAACGAATAATAGAATGTTACATAATATTATGTAAATATAATTTTAAGTAAATTTCAGAATTACAAAAAAATTCTAGTCATTCAAATTAACAGAAATCAAATCAATATCATAGATGTGATTGCAAAATGAAAAGAAAAATAAGTATTTCACAAGAGCACCTCCCTACCAAAAAAGAAATCAAAAATATATATTGGTTTATTGATTGAATAAAACATTTGCATATATTATAAATTATATACAGATAAAGTGCCCTGATATACAGATATATACTGATACATACCCAACCACCCTATTATAAAATAACATATCTAGACTATTTGTAAAAGTAATTTAAAAAGTTCTAAAAAGACATAATCTAAAAACGAAAAAATCACATTGCTGCAATATGAACAGTCATGCAGAGTTTATACATTTTTTGAAAACTAAAAATTCCTGAATATTTCCAGAACAACTAAGAATTTATATAAAAGTTTGGATGGAATTTTCATAAAAACAAATTCACTGATTTTGCTCATTCAGAGATGGTCTTCTACTTGTCACAATAAATTTTTTCTCCATAATTTCTATATGTAATTTATGAAATACCAACAATATTACATAAATTTACAGATATTTGTTTCTAGGACTCAAAATTATAGTCATATAGATTAACAGAAATTAAATCAATATGAGTGGTCATGGCTAAGAGTAGCCTATAAAAAGTTCATAGCACTAAAAATTTATGGATTTTAAGGCAAAAATGCACTAAATATTTTATTATAATTTTAAACAAAGCAATGTTAAAAACAAAAAATAAGACAATGATATAAAATACACTTACACAATAAATTAATGGATAAAAAAATGATTAAATTGTTATATAATTTAAATATAAGTATACAAATTCTTATATATAAATTTGTAATATAATCTATACCAGGGCCCACTGGGCCAGTACTTGAAAATTTCCACTCACCCAAAACATACTTATGCATTAACTTGTGTAATTTTACTTAACTATGGTAACCTATATATTTTTTAGTAATTCATCCCTACCATTATTAGAAACAATAGTTTAAACAACAAATTAAAAGTTGTGGAGTCCAAATGAGTGATACATTTACTGTTCTGCCAAATTACAATACAATGTTCAATAAATGTACAAGGGGGTGATGTAAGTATGAATGGATATAGGTATAGATAATATCAATCATTTATAATATGAAGTATAGTAAATTTATTTTACCTACCAGTCAAAAAATCGATTTGAAACCAAAATTACAGATATTTTGATGCATGTCTAGTCTAGGTAGTATATATAAACATCTTTTGATATTGTACATCTATACAAAGTATATTTACTATAACATACAACATGATGCATCAAATTTACAACCATCACACAACAAACCATCCTATAATTACCCATTACTTAAAATACTAATTATCAGTAGTAAAATCTACCCATCCAAGCAGATGGGTAGAAGTTATTGTTTACCCACCAAAGACAAAATGTACCTGACATAGGTCACTAGGAATAAATATAAGCAGGAATGTGGATTGCCTGCAAACTGAACAAAATTAAACAAACTGGCAAGGAGTAGGTGAAGAACACAGTGTATCAGTAGGTGACACAACACATTGTTATAAGTGTATTGTAGAGCTCTATTATAGTTAGGAGAAGGTACACTTTTTTCTAACCATAGTAAACATAGAAGCCTCTTCTGTGATGGTTTTGCCTACTAAATTAGGGGGTAGTTGTCCAATATCTGTAGTATAGCTTTGTAAGATGAGTGCATTGTAAGCTTTGTAAGATATGCTCTAGTCTAAAATGCAAACAAAATAGTTCAAATTAGCTGGAGTTTTGATTAGACAAAAAGTCCATTTTAGGGGGTATAAGTTGTATGATTATTGTAAGTATTATCTAAAATACAATGTTGTTACCAAATAGCTTGGGTTAATAGATAAATTTATACCTCAAAACGAAATTTAAATAATTTTCTTAATAACTCTAATAATGGGTTAAAATAGACTAGTTAATTCCTTCAATATCCAATAAGTAAAAAAAAACATTTATTGCTGAACATTAGCAATTAAACTCACTTAATATAATGAGGTAAGCCTTTAGCAGACATATTTAATTAAAAAATGTCAATCTCCAATATAAAATGTGGTAGACTGTTTATTTTATTATTATTACCTCACAATGGTATCAGTCCCTATTATACATCCCTACCATTCATTGACTCACAAAACTATAGACAGACCAGTTTCCTAATACAACCAGGTAAAATATCCTGCCTGCAAAACAATCAATGTGACAACAAATCCAATCTTTCACTAGTTAAATTGGAGTAATATTGATAAATATCTAGAGTATAATTGTCATGGAATGCATGCTAGATTATATAGCAGTATTGATTATTTAGCCAGCAGGCTGAGATATAATAGCATGTTTAATCTAATGACTTAATTTAATATTATGTTTAATACTGATAGGGTTTAGATTACAGAAAATGTCATTAGGTAATTTATAATCCCTAAATGAATATAATATGGTATGCTTTGTGAGAGGGATATAGGGTCTAGCTGAAAGTACCATTCTTGTCTGTGTGATTTTATAATCCCTCTTTGAATAAAATTTTGAATGTGTCTAAATATAGAATTAAATTGTTGCCAATATTTTGGTAATAATTGTCATAGTAAAAAGTCCTGGTAATAGCCCCTTCCTAATAAGAATGACTATGTAATTAACAGTGAGTAAAAAAAGTCAGGATTTGCAATGATATTATTAATGACACATTTATAAAAAAAATAGGTAGTTTATTACAAAAATAGGAGGAAATAGGTGAAATTCAAGAAAAAATGTGTTAGAGGCCTGCTGCACTTATTATACTAAAAAGTCAAGTATAATTAAAATATATATACATATTAAACAAAATTTTAATTGTTTAATATCTAAATGAAGCCTACCTAAAAATTAATTTTATTTATTTATAAAAAACGTATTTTATAATAAAAAATAACACTAAAGAGGAAATAGTTGAAATTCAACAACAAAATAAGAGGTCCGCGACGTTTGCTGTACATATAACCCTCAGAAAGATAAAAAATAAAGTACATAAACTAAATTAAAATTAATTTAATAAATAAAGGTAATACATATAATTCTAAATAGAAAATGAATAACCAAAGATAATAAATAATGATGACATGTAGTTTATAACACACATCCTATATAATGATTTAGTATATTTATTATAGTATATTTAGTATATTTATCTTGTTGAAGACATACCAAGGTACTATTACTTTTTAATACAAAATTTAGGTAATTACAACGTAATAGGAATTAATTATATGTAGAATTTAAAAACGTGGAAATGCATATCATTTAAAAGAACGAATATGGCCAACCAAAATAACTTACTAGAACCAAAAGTGGTTGTAGCAGCAAACAAGCTCGATGTAGGCGTATTGTATTGTGTTAGACTGTTTCGAAATACCTTTGCGGCACCAAAAAGACATCTTCGTGCAGCCAACATTATGGCGTCGGAAGTTACAACAAGAAAGCTGACATTAGCGAAACCATACCGAAATATTTAAAATGATTTGTTAAAACAATGTAAAATATTATTATATTTCAGAGTTCCCGACATTAATTTTACCAAGAATCATTGTATTATATTTATCTAAAAAAAACAAATTGACCCAACTTCGATAGTAATAAAGGGTCCATGAAGAAATATATATAATATTTACATAATTATGGGAGTTATTCATTGTTTTCAATTATTTTTGTTAATAGTTTAGTTTTTTAAAGGGAATGATCAATATATTACAGGGGTCACGTAGCTTTATAATGTAAATTATATTGCTTTAGAACCTTATAAAATTTTAAAGCTGGCGTACTACGAATAAGAACGCATAATAATGCATTCCTCTTTTGACGTAATTATTAAGTTAAAATTATGCTTGTGTAAATTTAGATTATGTTGTTAATATACAAGCGTCAGTATGTTATATTAATTGTTGACAATTAACTCTTGTGTCAATTTATATTAATAAGCAAAATAGACAGGAATGTAGGAGAATCTATGATTTAATGGAGATCTGCTGCTTCAATAAAGAGATTTAATAATAGTTTGTCATGTAAAATAAGTCAATTCCTAAACAAGAGAGAGAAAAAAGCAAAGATCGAAGCAATAAAAACCGAGAGGTAACTATAATGTGTATCACCTTTCAGTTGGAAATGCCAGTATTGAAATATGTGAGAAAAGGTTATTGAGTACACTTGTAACGAAAAGTGATAGGACTGTTTCAATTCCTAAAAATTGAATAATTGAAGAATTATAAAGCTGTGAGCTAGGATCAATAGTGGTGGGAGCTGGAAAAAAACAGACTGACAATGATTTATATTTAAAAGAGGCAGCTAGTGCTAGCACACATCAAAAGATTTCCATAGGTAGAATCTCACTATATTGTAGACAGAAAACAACAAAGGAATATACTTACACCCTGAATTGACTGCAACCATTTTTTCTATTCTAAATACTATTCCAAAATTTTCCCCCAAAAATATTTACGCTATGAACAATTCCTGATTCTATTTTTGTGTGATTAATATTTTTTATTTATAAACTGACTACATATATTTTATAAATGATGCATGTTAATAAATTCACTTAAACTTTAGTTGATTAGTAATAATACTATTACAAATATATACATTATCGTTTAACATCCGATACAATTTAAAATCTTGAAATACAAAAAACTAACGAGATTTTAATAAAACTGTTACTAAAATAAAACTTTTACTAAATTAATTCTGCTACCACTGTGACTCATACCTATATATGCCTTCCTGTAAAATACATTATTGGTGTTACATTTATTATACTAAGCAAAGACCCAATTTTTGTCGTTATGATATTGACAGTATTTTCTTTTGAAATAATTGTACGTTTAAAAAACATGAATCATTAGTTTTTACAACTAAATAATACAATTTAACAAAAAAGTACTTATACGAGACAAATGTAAAGTGTTTTTTAGTTACTTTAGTTACTTTAGTTAGTTGATACTGTTATAAAAATAATAAAACAATAGTTCATTTTTATTGACAATTAAATAAGGGTAATATTCCAAAATCAAAGATATATCTATGAAGTCATACATTTAATTTTTACCTGGTTATTATAAATAAATAGCGCATGAGAATGCACAAAAAGGAAACACATCAACAGGTAAACATATGATAAGTATGATATAGTTTAAGTTGTCTGATTTTGTACACATGTGTGGTAGGTAAGGTATAATATAATAAAGGTATAAATACTACTCAATTCATATTACACTTAAAAAGAACATAAACACACCACACCCAATAGAATGAAAAAGGCAATGTTAAGAAAAACATCTCGTCCTTCAATATGAAAATAAACACAAAAGTAGTCAGATTTGTAGGAAAGTCAGTCCTGTATATTCAAGATTATTTGAAAACACTGACTGTACACACGTAAAAGATGTAGTGATATTATAGGGCAGGCTGATGCTTAAACATTATTATATAAAACTGAATAGGTAATTTACAATATACATCACTTTACTATTGATAGTCATTAAATAGTAAAACCAGGTCGGCATACTGAAGTATTAAATTTGCAATATTGGAGCAATAATCTAAATTAATTGTGAAATGTTTTAATCTGACCGTGGCCTACAATGAGTAGTAGCCATAATATTTGAAATTTGTTGATTTTATCACATAAAAAATATTGAATCTTATATTTATCGGAAGTCCAGCGTTAAGCAGTACTTCTGAATACCACCAGTATTCATCACAATCTTGAACTTGTACCATTTAGTCAATCAAATAAATAAGGAAGTATGCGAATACAACTAACAATAACAGTTACCGGATGAATTAGCATTTGGTTTGGGGGTTAAACTAATTCCCGATCGTGCCTCCTGCTCCCACAATCCAGGAGTTTGAATGATCTGAGAAAGAGAGAGGAATATAGTGTCAAACATTAAACAAACATTTGCTTTTTGATAGAGATAATGTTTTATGGAACGTAGTGTATAAAGATAAACACCCTACAAACGATATCTAACAAGTTCAGTTCTCCTAAGCTCTATCGATTGGACGTCTTTTCATACCTATTTCAGATATGTTTAAGAACTGTATACCAATTAGGATCTAAAGGATAAATAAATACAAATAATCCTCCTTTGACCAGTTAACATTTACGTGCAATTATAATTCAGGGTTTTAACACTTTTCCAAATGTTGAAATGTAAATGTTAACATTTGATGTATGTACATTTTTTTAATAAAAGGTTTCTCAACGACAAGAGGCATTATACAATTCAAGGGTTCTCAAGGGAGAATGGGAACCCTGATAATTGTATCTACTAATTTACTACAAAAACATTTTATAGACTATTTAGATATAAGACACACATCATAACAATTAAAGCACTATACAAAAAATGAAGATAGCTTTTTAATATTGTTTTTTAGAGCCGGTCAGATGAAATCCAAATTGATCTATAAAAATTCGATAATTCGCATTTTAAATAAATTATTATTCCGATTGAAAAAAATATATTTAAGGTTACGAAAAAACTGTTAAAAAAATATTTATATAGTTTTATATTTTGATTAATATTAAATAATAATTATTATAAGTTTAAAAATAAAATAGTTACATTGTGTTAAAATGAAACTGAAAGTATTGTCATAATAAATAAATAATTTAACTGTGACTCTTTCCTACTTTGCTCTCGTACGTTTACAAGTTTCATTTGACAGGCTGATATAGTGCATAATAAGATAATTAGTGGTAGATAGGTCTACTTAGAAAACATGATGTGCTAAAGTCTAAAGTCAAAGTGAACACCGAAAGAGCAGTTATTGGTGGCTTGTATAGGAATATTTCAACCAGAAAATTCTGCTATTAAGAAGATATAAGTAGGTACTCTAGCGAAGCACATGATATCGATTGAACCCGAAGAAGTTGGTTGACGTCTATTACACAGTTATGATGTAAACCAATAGAAATACACTATGCAAAACTCTGTATATATAATGTCTTACTGCAAAAGGACTAAACTAGACCAAATGATTTTAAAAGTTATACAATTAATGAATGCTACAATACAGACGACTTGTCATAATCTATATTTTAGAACACCGTACAAGTCTCCGGAATACATCAAAACAGGAATAGACAATATACGAAATATTAATCATATTTAGCAACTGTAATAAATATTTCAGTAATACATTACCTTAATACAAATACAGTTCAAGCAGTTAAAAAAAATCAGTTGAATTAAAAATGTGAATTTTATATAATATATTAAACATGTATTCACAAGTTTTATATTAATTTGTTAAATTATGTTGCTTGTTTCATTGTGGTCTGAAGCAGAAATTAACTTTTGAAATTCTACGCTTCTAATTTTACCAAAAATGAAAATAATATATACAATGTTTTTAAAACATTTCATCGATCCCTTTTTATGACGTCATAATTCATAATGCGGCTCAGATGACTTTCGGCTGCTTATAATAACTGGAAATCCATTGGTTTTAGAGTATCTAAATAGATTACCGACTGATATAAATATATATAAATGAACTGAATACTACTTAGTTCTAGTATATAAACTTTCAAAAAATATATTCTGAAGGTCATCTGATGACGACATAACGTATTAAAGCGTAAAATAATCAAAATCATCATAAAATTCCATGTAATATCTAAATTAAACAATTTATAACTAAAATATCATTCACTCATGCACTAAATTATATCTAATAAGATTACATTTTAAATTTGAGACAACATGTGACAACCATAGATATTGTATACTATATACATATATATAGAACTAGATTGGACATCTAAAATATTTCTATACTAAAGTATGTTGCATCGAGTGTATGGCAAATCCAGAGTTGTGATTGGTTAAATAATTTGAAAATAACTTTTACAGAATATATATATTTAATGGATACATATAAACATGTGACAGTATTTACTAATAAATTAAATTTTTGCCAGGATCGATAGAAACCAATACTAAGTGACAACAATCAGCTAGATTACCAATCTAGTTAAACTTAAATCTAGTTAAATTTTCGTTTAGATACACCGAGACAAAAAATTATTTTGATTAGAAAAAATGTATAACTGTGTACCCATGTTAAAAGGTTAATTCAAATTTTATACTACTGAACTCGTTTTGAATAGATAGCTGTTTACAAAGATAATTTGGCTTACTAAAACAAAAATCTATAAAGATTAGAGAGAACATCTCACCTTTTCTACGAGTTCTTCAAAGGCTGTTTTAACCCCTTCACTGGTCCGTGCACTGGCCTCTATAAAAAGCATGTGATGCTTGCGGGCGAACCGGAGGCCGTCTTCTCGCGCAACCTGACGTTTTTCCAACTGCAGTTTTGAATGAGAGGACTGTATTAATTCACGTAAATATAAAACTGTAAAAACAAACACTTGATAAGCATATTAACAACAAATATTATATCGAAATTCCTTGAGGATGTGTAGTCCATTATCCACAATATGTTTTGTTTCTTCTGATTTCATTATGATGTATGAGCCGGTATTGTTCTTGTAAGAAAACTATACAGTAATGATAAAGTTTACAGCACTAAAAGATAAAATATCGCTAAATATATTATCCAAAACCAATTTCGATAAATGAAAAATCGCTTTTTTTCTTAATAAAAAAATTGTACAATCAGTACATTTTTTTATTAAGAAAAAAATGAGTTAGAAACTTGTTTATATTTCAACTATAAGTCGCAATAAATAGTTACGATTAAATGAATAATATATTATAATAACTACCTATGCATACATGATAGAGGTAAAGCTAACTTACGGAGTCGACGTTTTCACTAATCTGTAAACACATAAAAAAATAAAAACTAACACAAATGCGCAATCTTGGAGAATTGAACAGAAACTAGCACAATTAGAAAATAAAGGCCGGAATACAAATCAATTTTCATCAAATATTGTTCCCATAAAATCTAAATTAAATAAAAGAATTGTATACACATTAATAAATTAACAATTAAACGTCCAAATTACTTGGACGTTTATTAAGAAATAGATCATAATATGAAAAATGTTTTCTTACAAAACAATAGATATAGAAACAGAACAATTCAAAGTATATTTATAAAAAAGATTTATTCTAAATCAAAATTATCCAGATGTATCTTCAAATTTTAAAACGTCTGAATCCGAATACTGGCCAACATTACAAAACCATTGTTTAAAAATACGTGACTATTTATTTCAATTCTTTTTAAACTCTCGTTTTTAATATTTAAACAAATGAGATTTTTCAACGTTATAATTTACGAGGACTACATGAATTCACATAGATCTCGGTAATTTATTTATAATTTGATATTAGCCAAAATGGAATATATTATTGGACTGGATCGAATCAAATGGTTTTTATAAAACTTCAAAACTTTTTATTATGTAATTAGGTTATTTATAAAAAGACTTATTGTTAGAATTAATTTAGTTTTAAACAATATAAAGGTTTTCCAGTACAAAATAATTTCTTTAATACCTAACTAACACATTTTACGGTTGTACGAATTCTTTAATCAAAATAAATTGCCCACGATATGAAAATCGCGATTATCTGTTGAATGCATTCGCCTTCTCATAATTTTATGAATTTCATTTATTTACTTGAACATTGAGCCATAATCTGCGATCTAACTAAACATGCCATTTTTCATTCGAAGTGTTTTATTGATATATTGGAAAACCACTGGAACTATTTTTTGATATAAATTGAAAATAATAACAATATTAGACAGCGGGAGGGACCATTTTTCTAATAATGTTACATTTTCCATAATAATAAGAGCAATACAATATTTAATATGTCTTATAGGTAGTTGGAAAATCAATACATATTTCCTCCAGCAAAACCGTAAGTTTGTATTAAACATATTAAGTTTTAAAAAACAAAGAACACAATATTGGCTTACGAAATGATACTCTATAAAAATAAAATTATTTTAAAATGAAAAATGTTAGCTGTGACAGGTTACCCTCTTTTCGTGATGTCCAATAATACCTTATACTAGGTAGGCTGCTTATTTCGTTGAACAAAGTATTGCCAGTCAAGTGTTTATTTTTATAATACAAAAGACCAAAAGATAGAAATAATATTTTTGATGAACGTTAAAATTATATGCAAACCATAAAACATATAGTTTGGTTACTTAATACTGAACTAAAAAAATATATCGACCCTATTAGTGAAAATAAATAAATTTATAAATATCATACAAATATTAAAATACAGAGAGAAGCAATTGATGCATGGTTGGTATTTATTTAAACCTTAATGAGGATAATTTTAGGGAATTTATTGTGACACACCGATTACTGAAGAATATATAGAACAGCTAGTCATATACAATTATATATTGTTTTATTCTATTTTTTGAAATTATGGAAAGAAAGAGAACATTTAATGTAATTTTTCTGTTCATATTAAATGTAAAAGAAAACCAAAAAATAAGCCGATTAAACAAAAGTTGTAATTATAAAAATATTTGACAGATTATATTCTGAATAAATAAGTTAGAGTCCTACAAAATGTAAAGAAAAATTAATAATATATTAAAAAGCTCTGATAGCAAAATGTAGAGTAAACTAAAGGCATTTAGTAAATTAAGAACTTACTCTATCAATCTTATTAGCAACAAGCATTTTGATGAGATTGTGTTTGGTCGCAAATGTGTCCAGTTCACTGAGCCAATTCTCCAGTTTTGTGAAAGATTCTCGATTTGTGACATCATAGACTAGGACATAAAACAGTACTATGATATACCTACAGGTACAAGAGTTTCATACTTAAGTGTGATAAATTTATGATTTTGTTATATATTTTAAATTTGACCAAATATTTTTTGTATTCAATTTTTTCTAAAGAACAAAGTTTTTACACATACATAAAATTTGATTTTGACACATTTTTAATTACCAACTCCTAAATGACACATTTTGACACACCGGAGCATCCCTGCTGGTATAATATATTATTGTACAAAATTTAGAATTTCAAAACTTGACATGAATATAAATTAGTATTAAGGATAACAATTCAAGGGGGTTTAAAGAGGTATATAGTATGTACTTTTTCTCTCTCTAAAATCCAAGGGTTCTCAAGGAACATTACAAAATTTATAGTGGGTTATGTTGATAACATCTAAACGGTTTCATACATTTTCACAATATTATACTACCCAATTGAGAAAAGTGAAAAATTGAATAAGAACTCACCAAAAATGACCCCTTGTGCTCCCCGATAGTAGCTAGGAGTCAGAGTTCGGAATCTTTCTTGACCTGCAGTATCCTGTATAAGATAACAGTAGAATTTTTATACAATGTAAAATGTCAATGCAAATAGGGCTTGGCCTCACATGATATCCTAATATGCAAAAACTTTCTATAAATCATAAACATCCTCATTAAAACATTATCTCAATAATTAACAATTTTCGTAACATTGCCTATATTCAAACTTATACTGCACAAAAAATAAAATAAAACCCGACAACATTTAATTTTATTTGTGTAGAAATTAGTACTGTACTCAACATACACACTGGATAATTATCTTTTCATCTAGCAACCTTAATTATACTCACCCAGATTGCTAACTTGGCCTTGTTTCCATCTACTGTGAGCGGTTTCACTTTAAAATCAACTCCAATAGTTGCAGCTTGCTCTGGATCAAAGGTGTCATCCACAAAACGAAGTAGCAGACTAAATTCAGAAGAAAATACATATGATAAAGGGTCATATTTCATGGAAAAATTTGCACTAAAATAAAATGTTTTAAATCACTATACAATATTGTATTTTTATTCAACTTCAGTGCATAAAATTTGCTTAATAAAATAGAAAATAATTATTAATAAACATTACAGTTTTATTTCAAGATAAAATTATTTTTATAGATAGTTTAAAAAACCAACAAAATATGTAAATATATAAAATAGTATTTAATAGGGAACTTTTGAACCTAATGATTAATTCTTTATAATTAGTTATTCTATTTAGACATAAGTGTTAAAATTTAAAATTGAACAAGATCAAATAAAGCATTTAAATCATTAACTCATATAGACTTAAAAAGTTAGAAAAAGTAAACTGGTTTTATTATCCTATATTTTTTCCAATGGTTATGCATATTTTGCCCCCTTCCTAAAACAAATTTATTAGTGCATGAGTGTAGAAAGGGTTTCTTTATAAACCACTTATTATATAAGATAGTGATGTTTTGTATTTATTAATTCTGTTTTATACTATGTAATTCATTTCTATTGACCAGTTCAAAATAAAGACACACAGGGTGTCCACAAGATTTCCCAAAAAATCCAAGTACATTTATTGTCAGAATAAATTAAATAACACTTTAAAATCTTGGAAAATAATGACAAAACAATACAAAAAGGTGTGATTGATCTGCATTGCATGCCGCATGGACTTTTAACTTAATATTTCACAACACAAAGGCATATAATACCTATATGTCTAACATCTCAAAATTCAACTACAAAGTTTAAAAATACAAATATTAACTTTAAAATGTTCCAATTCAAGAACACACTTACAGACTTCGAGTTTAGCCACCCCCCCCCCCCAACCCCTAAATTAGGTAGTTATTGATATTCTAATATCTCTCTCTATATATATTATAATACAGATTTTAAATATAATTGAAAAAGTAGTCTTATCTAACAACAGTAGATTATAAATATATCTAGTAAAAGAATAATTTACAAGCATTTTAATCAAAACTTCATTTTCAAATATTTGACCCTGTCCCACTATAATATTTATAAACTAATTTATATTATAATTTGTTAATACATTTTTAATAATACTATTCTGTATTCCAAATATAGATCCAGGAGGCAGACTGTGACATTTCTATCATAATTAACATAGCTATGGTAATAGCCAACTGACAACTTGTTATATAACCGATTCAACTTATCCAACAAACTCCAGTATGCTAAATAATCAGTTTTCCACATCAACCGGAAGTAAAGATGCAATAATTGCCTTTTATTAAAATATTTGGGTTTGCACTGGACATAGAGAATGCAACATCTCACTTATATACATGTAACCTACCATCACTATTATGTAAATAGTGTAGATATAATTGGGTTGCAGAGCTAATAATTATCAGATACGATTGAATAATAATTAGATAGATTTTATTTCCACTGCTTCTAATAGAATACAGTGCAGTGTAGGAAAATGTGAGTACAAAAATTTTATAAATAGGTACAATAAATGGTTCATTATTGAATTTATAAGAGAGTCGTTATGTTTAATTGTCTTGGCCCCCAGAATTGGAACGCCTGTTCTCCAACTTTGGTTGCCGCCGAGAGAGTGTCAACCTCACCCCTCACCATACTTCTTGTTTGGATGCCACCCGGCATTGCATCAGCTCTTGATGTTTGAGAGAGACATTTTCGCAGAGCTTGTGGGTAGCCAGTCAACCATATCTGTTCCACTAGCTTCCATCATCCTGCGATGTCCATTTCAGAATTTCAAGCACCGGTCTTGTTTGCAATTTCACTGCAGCTGCTCTTGCAATAGCATTGTAGCCGCATTATAGGAGCTCCTTAGCTCCCCCAGATACATTAGAGAGCAGTGATTGGCAGTAAGTCAGGTGTGGGATTGCCAGAGTCTTTACCAGGAGCTCATTGTCCTTGCGAGAGAGATGTTTACCCACTCTACGAATTGCTTTAATCGCAAAGACTTTCTTAAACACTCTTTCACAATGGGGGCTCCACATTAGTTTTGGATCAATTATTTCCCCAAGTATCTCAATTCTCTCTGAATATGGGAGAGTAATTCCTTCCATTTTTATTTCGATTTTAGTACATGCTTTAAGTCTTTGGTGAGTACCACAGTGAATAAGTTGGGATTTTTTTGGTTGTACTGCTTGTTTGTTATCCACAGCACACTTCGCAAAACATTGTATGCCTGCTGTATTCATGCATTCAGCTGCTTCTATATCGGTTTTTCCCCAAGTCATGTCATCAGTGAACTGAACAAGATCTAGCCCTTCGGTCGATCTATTTTTTTCTGTATGGCAGTCTCGTACCTAGAGTGTGAAGAGGAGTGTCCCAAGTACACTTCCCTGGGGTACTCCATGTACTACCTGTTGCTCAGTGCTGCGTTTTCCTTTTGATATTGTTGTGTATGTTACTTGGAAGAAAGAGTTAAATATTATAGTAACTGAATAAAAACGTCTATTAAGGATTTTCATTTTTCCAAAATCGCCAAAATAATACCCTGAGAGACAAGAACCACAGCTTGTGGCAACACTAATAAAATAAGTGTATCCTCATTAAGATAATTTGCATACACAACAAGTATTGACAACAGTTAGTTATTATTAAAATAAGTACTTACTTAGCTTTAAAATAAATATACCAGTTAAATAATATATAACTGTTTGAAAAACATTTAAAATGGAAAAAAATACATAACTATAATAAAAGAGTGAAATTCCCTATTACATAAAATAAAAATACAAAAATTAATTATGCTGAATCAGAATAAGAATGGAGTGTAATTTTGATTGAAAACCCCACAATATTCTTTTCCTCAGCTGAAATTAGAAAATCCATCCTGTTGATATAATTTTATAGAGTGACATTTCTGTAATACTTCTTATGGCAATGCGTCATAGAAGAAATTCAATACTCATGATTTTATTTAAATAATGAGCACATATAGTGTTCAGATATTAATTACTATACCTATATACATCCTAGCATGACATATTATAATGATTTCAATGTTTCATATTGAATAATATAAAATATATATATATATAAATATATTGAATTTATATAATTATAAACCATTTATTTTTTTCTTAATACAAATTGTATGCAGATATAATAATAGCTTCAGGGCCAATAAAATCATCTATAAAATCAGTCAGTATGTTTGATGTCAGCTAGTTACTTTTGAATACAGTATAGTTAAGTTTTATTTACTAAATAAGACAGGGGACAATTAAATTGGGATATAATGACATCTCAATAAAAATTACAAAACATATCACTATAGGTGAATGTAATTATATGCAACTATTATTTGTTAGCTTGCTACTTGCCTATTTGAGTAGTATACAAATTAAATATACTATTTTAATGTTGATAGGTAGTAATTAAATTTAATGAATTATGTAATGCATTATGTATTTTGAAAGACTTTATTAAACTGCTTTGCTTAGGAAAATGGTATTACACATTAAGATATTAAGGTATTAAGATAGCTACCCCAAAAGATTATTTAGTACCTACTCATATGTATTATGCTAACATAATATGTTGTAGTTTGACTGCTATTTTATGATCTTAATAACAATAATTAAGATCATACACAATAGAAGTGAAAATGTTCTAATAATTGCATAACTGAGGTTACATAATACTGCAATCAGAATACTGACTTAACTGAATTCTCTTTTCTGTAGGGGTAAACACCTGGTTGAATAAGGCTGGATTAAATTACATTGGAACATGACTAATCCACATGTGATCTCTCTCTCTCTCTCTGTGCTAAAAATGTGGTTGGTTAAAGTGTTGTATTAGAACACATATATACTAGAGTAAAAAGACAACACAGATACTCCTGTTAAACATATATGTACATATAAAATGAAAAGTTTCACATGACATAATCTATAATATATTTTATACTCACACAATACACAAATGTTTTGGTTGTTGTATGTAAATATGGTTTTGATAATTATATCCATGTAGTTAATATCAGTATAATAAGAAAAATTTTGGATATCTAAATGCACTCATGTTACACAACCACACTAATTACCGTCACCTTCTCTCTCAGGGCTGTTGTCAACAAAAATACAAGACTTGACAAGTGTCTCTTCATATTTCTTGAGTCCATGGTTATTTCTGTTTTCTGGGCGTCTGGTCTTGCAACCCAGAAATTGAACCAATGCATCGTCAGGGGAGGACACCATGATTGGATAAGTATCCAAGATCACCCATAGTTGGTTTGTCAAGTTATAGGCATTCCAGACTGATTGACACTTGTCTTTGATGCACCTGTCTTTCATCTGGGAGAATCCTCTTTCACACATTCTGCTTTGAATTTGACTCTTCATCAAGGTGTGCTAGATAGCTTTTTGATTGAAGGTGCATGATTACAATAAATCTTTGTTGAGGTCCACATTAAGGAAACCACCAATAGAATGGCAATTGTCCTGAACAATTCGTTGGACCACAAGTGTTTTCTCTGTAAGGTTTGTAGTCACCATTGCATTATTAATGAAAAAGCCTCTTTCAACAGCTGCCTGCCCATGCAATAGTAAAAGAAGGTGCTGCACCACTTTCTACAAACGATGGTAAAGTTGGTTTGCCTGCCATGAGGGAATAAAGAAAGGTGTCGATTCTGGAATCCTAATTCATATGATCAAATTTGCTAAATCACTCTCTGTTCAGAACTACCTCATTGTGGAGAAAGTCTGCAAATTTCTTGGAGGATAACACTACATTCCTGTTCTTTGACTTTCTTGCAATGCCAAACAGGTAAAATTTCGCTCCAAGCCATATTTGATAGGTGCCTTTAAAAGAAGACTCTTGACTAACTCCACCAGGAATGATTTGCACTCCATCCAAAACTGCAGGTAAGTTCTCTCCTTTAATTCCTTTGTGCAAAATAAGTGTTTAAATAGTAAATCAGCCCTGAATCCAATATTGCTCATGGAGATGCACAAATGCAAAATGCTATCAGCAACATCCACTTCCACCAACTTGACCATTAAAACTCATTACATGAAAGATGATTTTGAAGGTCATTGGCAATGAGGGGAATCATAGGTCAATCCGTCTGATATCAAATAAAAATGGTTGCAATGTTTTGGCAATTGAAACAAAACAGTGCAATTTTTCTACTAGTAAAGGGTCCTTCAAGGCATCACCAATGAAGACAAAAAAATGAAATTTCTACAAGTTTCAAAACTGAAACAGTAAGTATTAAATAAGCATTTAAAAAATTAAAATCCACTGATATAATATTTGACAGTTTTTCAAGTGTAGTTAAAAAATTTAAGTGATTTTCGAGGGTTTTCATTACCCTAAAAATGAAATTCAAGGGTTTTCAGGCATGATTTTGGAGGTATTTAAAAAAATACGGAAATTATTTTAGTGGGGGTCCATGGGGCGAAGCCCCCTGGTCAGGGGGGTGCAGCCCCCCGATTTTTTTGCAATATCAATGAGAAAATATTGAAATATGTACAATATTTGCTGTACTTCAATATAGAAAAATAAGAATGTCTGAAACAAAGTAATACAAAAGGAGTACTGTAAAAGTTAAATCATAGAATAAGGTAAAAATTAAAATAAATTTATAATTATACAAGCTATAAATTTATATTATATATCATTTAAAAGATATTTTCACAGTTATATAACAGCTCTGCAAACATTTTGTAGATGTTGGCAACCAGTTATGGACCCAACCATTTATGGAAATTTCAATTTATACAATTTACATCTATGTCTATGATTTACAATGAATATCCATGACTGGTCAGAAGAGTTTGTGGAAATTGAAATCATTTAAATTATACATATGGGAATACAATCATAGGGGGCCATTTATAAATTATGTTTTTCTAGGGATGGGGGTGTTTGTAATAGCATAACAAAGTGTGATATGTACATATGGGTGCAAGAGGGTACTGTTCAAAATTTCAATTTTTATTAGGTAAACTAATTTGTAAATATTATTATATACATATTTGTAATGAAAATCAAAATAATATATGAAAATTTAATATTTTTATTTTTGTTGAAAACTGAGTGATCAGTTTTGTTTGCACAAATTTTAAATTGAATATTTTTCATAATGTAAAATAGCATAGTATACTATATTTAATTATATTTTTTATAATATGAAACAAAGGTATTATTTTTAATAAATAACAATCTTTTAGCACTAACAAATCATTGTCAACAGCTCCAAACTCTTCCAACTGATCATGGACATTTATTGTAGATTATAGACATAGATTGTACATATAATCAGTCACCAACATAGATAATTTGTTAATTGGAATGGTTTTTCTGCTATATTACCATATAGTATACATATATTTATACTAAATCCAAAAATATATAAATCAAAGTTAGGAAATATAAATATGAAGAATTTAATAAAGAAAAAGTAAATTGATATAGTAATTATATATATATTATATTACTTGTTGTAAACAAGACATTTCAAGATTAAGTAGGCATAAATGTAAATATTATATAATAAAATAAAAATAGTCATATTAAAAAGAACTATAATTGGTATTATAGTTTTAATAGCTAACTGGATATTATCTCAAAATAGATATGCCAGTTTCAAAAAATATATATAACTGCTAACTGTATATTATTAATATTTATTTTGCAATTTATAATACATTTATAACTATATAGTTGCCATATCCTTCTTTATGTTTAAAATAAATTTTAAAATAAATGTCTTGCTCTAAAATCAAGCCTAACTCTTTACTCTATAAACTATATACATGTACAGCATACATGACATTTATACAGATTCTTGACACCTACAATATATCATAAATATCAAGATTAAACAGACAATTAAAAAAAATTCTGGAGCATCTCACCTTGGAGCATCTCAAAAGCTGGGGGGGCAGGCTTGATATAGTGCCCCCCATTACCAAATCGCAGTTTCAGTTTTTTTTATAAATTAAAAAACAGTGTTTTTTAGCACAAACTTTATAATGGTTACATGATAAAACTAGTACAGGCAATATATAACATATACCTCTACCAATATTTTTTTACAGGGGGGGTGGCATGAATGATCTTGAAAAAACTGGGGGGGGGGGGCAGCTGCCTGCCCTGCTACAAGGTGCCTGTATATTGAATTAGAATGACAAGTATTTGTATTTTCATTTAACAAAATAATTAGGGTATACATAAAAAAAGGTATACAAAGACACAACATATTATAATGCAAGAAAAATTATAGGTATAACCTACTGGCCTACCATACTATATTAAACTTAACAGCCATTCTAAACCTTATTTCATTTAGAATTAGTTATCATTTCTAAAAAATACCTAGATTTTCCAACTCCACTTTCACCAATTATCAATATCTTTAAAGTAGTAAGACATGAATCTGAGTCTTCCATTAGTCGAGATCGTTTTGTATATTATAATAGAACGTCCAATAATTTTACAAAAATAACTATCCCGCAAAATCATTAAAGGGACAACATGTAAACAAAACACTATCTGACGTTAGAGTAAGTCTTTTCGAGATATTAAAAGAAACATTTTTTAACAAAAAAAATTGTAAGAAGTCATTGGCAATAAAAACAACCAATTATTATTTAAAAAAAATATTTGATTCGAATTAATATGTAGTTAACCATTAAAAAGTTATGGATTTTAATCTCTTTCAGTCAATATATTAATGTATTAAAATAAAACCAAATTTAATTAATACATATTTTAAAAACTACGTATTTTAATTACTTCAATTCTATATTTACTATTATATTAAAATATATTTCATTATCATTGATGTTACTATTTATGTCCCTACAATTACAGAAATATAGGAAACATATATTTATATAAAGATTTAAAAAATCTGTGGTAGTCATATGACCATAATTTAAAACAATAAACATATTTTTACAAATATTGTGAAACATATATTTACAATATACATATATTTTATTGACATTTATTTATTCTTTGTCATAAGAGTCATCAGAGAAAATTTTAATATGGGATTTAAAACTAATTTAACTGTTATGCTTTATATTGTAATGTATAATTGACATATTACATTAGACAATTGCAATTATGGGCTGTTCCAAAAAATATAGAGCGAGCGACAAGAACCCTCAGGCCCGTATTCAGAATCCTTCCTTAAGCGTTGGAGGTGCTCCTCGAAGTACGCTAACTATATAATACGAACGAATGTTGTATAAGATGCGTCAATCTAATAATCAAATTAACAAATTTATATTAGATAAAAATGAATAAAATATTGTTAAATAAATAACTTTGAATTTTGTTTAATAAAATAAACCTTTAACCAATTTTTTTCCCCAAATTTCAAGTTCGTTTGGAGACACTAAAAATGTATTTAGAGCTTTTGGAAGTCTAAGTTTACTTAAACGTCAACAATCCCATGGACGAATTTAAATTGTATATTTTAGTTATCATTATCAATCTATGAAAAAAGCGCTATTAACTGGAAACTTTTAAAATCTCTCTCTTCATATATATATATATTCATAATAAAAACGAAATTCATTGGATTTATTATTAATGAAAGCTTCTCTTCCATAAAAAAACTACGGACTATTACTATTTTTTAGAGTGAGGGTTTTTGTCGGTCGCTCTATATTCTTTGGGTTATTCTAAAATGTCGTCTCGCTGTGGGAGGGAGGGACGGGTTCCAAAATGTAAGACTTTTTGACGAAAGATGGAGGAAGAATTAAAAAACATAATATAAAGTCGCAAATTTTGATAAAATATTTTTTAAATTATGTGAAAATTTTATATTTTGCGCAATTTTCAGTTGATTTTATATAATTATATTATAATACCTTTGCAAATATGCTACTGTCCAAAATGACGTCACGCTGAATAGGGGGAGGGGTTGATAAATTCGTGACAAAGCGTGAATGGAGGAGAAAGAGGTTTCCAAAATTGTGACGTCATGAAATATTCCTGTTTAAAGCACTTTTGCTCGTTTAAATTAATCAAAACAGTTTACGCGGACTCACAAATAATATTCGAAATAATGTAGGATTTTCTACAGTGTATACAAACCTTTTAAAACATACTGCAATGTTTACTCAAATGTATGAAAATCCAAGTGCGGTGGCCGGAGGGAGTGTTAAAATTCATGCATTTCATTCTAACATATTTTCAATTTTTATATAAGTATTTTTACTTTTCGTGATGAAGACATCTACAAAATATGAGGTATTTCATATTTTGGTGTGTGTCTAGGAAGGCCACCTCTTTATCACAATTTGACCGATTTTTTTTTCCTTATAAATATTTTGGATCTCACTTGGACAGTCAAAACTATACGAAAAATTAATGTACTGCTCTATAACAGATATTTTTAAAAGGACTCTTGTCGAATTGTAGTGTGTTGGGGCGATTGATCCCAACGATTGTAGAGTTTATTGGGCCTATAGAAAGATAAACGAAGTAATTTTGTTGAAAGTATGATGAAATAGGAATAAATGTCATTGAGAATGTGCATTACTTCAAAAATTTTAATTTCGTTCATGATGAAATGTGGAAACTGAACCACGTATAAAAGAGTCCCTGCTAATTTAGGAATTATTTTTCTTCTCCCCATTTTTTTCAAGCTTCCGTAGAACAATACTAAGTGGTATTGCTCTCAGTTTTTTTCAGAGTCATAGGTTTGCCGATACCGTGTTATAGTCGAGACGGTGTGTCGCATCCAGAAACGGCGTGAAATAAGGAAAGACGGTGGCACACCGATGTTTGGTTGCTCCGATGTTCAACAGCCATGGTTTGTTTCTCGAGGAGCACTAACCATAAAATGTAAAGAAAATATGTCGTCTACTTTTCTATGAAAAAGAAGCATAGCTAGCAAGTCGTTTTATTTTCCTATTAACAGCTTAGAATTAGTCCCTGCTTCGTGGATGGTTCTCTTGACAATGAGTGAAACGGCGTCATCATCTGAGCGGATGCATTAAAACCTTTCAACAAAAGATATTCGCAGAGGCACTTTATAAATGCTTGCATGTTTTCGTGTGCCTCAAGAATACATCTTTGGTTGTATTTAGTTTCATTGTGCCAGTAAACACAACTTTTACCCCACTCTTTTCCATGCTTCGTTGGTTGCGAGTCATATCTTTGGTGGATGCAGTTTAATGATTACCTTTGCGTATTTGATCTCCAGCTATTAGAACAATTTAATTGTATGTTTCTACGAGACTTCAAGGAATTCGACGCAGCAGATATCCGCTATCCAATACATACCTCAAAGTTTGTCGAAATAGCATCCCCGGTTACACTTGCCTCTTTCCACAAAGCATCCGGCAAAGCTGCCAAAGCTTGTGACAAAAGTTCAGAAAATTTGAACATGAACTGCACAGTTCGTACAGAAAAAAACTCTCAATATTCTCTGTGTCGTCCTGCCACTTTGCCATGGTGATTAGGCGTTGGAATAACAGATGCGAATTGATTCCAGAGAAGTCCTGAATGATCTGCATGGTGGAGTCATAATAATTGATGAAAAGTGGGTCTATGCATAGCCTGCACCTCCTCTTCAAAATGTACGAGCATGCGGGTTCTCAAAAATGCAACATGAATCACAGGACAATGTCAGTTCGTAATTTCCACATAATTTTGGAAGGAACATTATTTTGAAGTATTGAATGCCGGTGAAACTTTCTATGCTGAGTGGTATACCCAATTTATGCAAGGAATATTTGATGTCCGACGCTGAGGTACAATCATTATAATGTATTTTAATGCATGATATTGCCAGGCCACATACTGCAAATCTCAAAAGAATTCCATCGAGAAAAAACGATTCAAAGTTCCCCAGCCACCATATTCTCCGGACTTTAATTTATGTGATCTATTGATTTTAAAAAACTTTGAGTCAGTCGACGAACAAAAGAATTCCAGAATACACATTTAGACGTTGAATACTTGGAAGTACACCTTCGAAATTTCAGACGTTTCGCTTTAACGAATGAGCACGCAAGATTAAGAGATGATCAAAATTCCATCATTGTGGCTGATGAAAACTACATAGCGTGAAATCCTACAGGCTGAAATATTGATATATTCGTATACCTATGTTGAATGTGTCATTTTTGTATATTTCTTATAACCATGAATAAACCTGTACAGTAATTTTTTCACAATAAATTAACCTCCCAAATATTTAAAACCTTTGATTCATGAAAAATTTCGTTTTTATGAATCAAGGGTAACACTATAATATCTTTATTTAACTTATCTTTATTTCCAACATTATTCCTAATGTTTAACCTATATCTCTTAAATGTAGACCATATAATATATATCACTTACTCCTTAGTGAGTTGCTATTCGTCTTTTGATTATAATTGATTTTTATGTTAAAGATAAAAATAATTCAAGGAAAATGAATACTTCACATATTACTTTATTTTATTGCTTATCAATTACATTATTATCAATGTTATAGCAAGGTTTTGTTAATCCATAGTCAGTACCAAAAAATGGTATTTTTATTGGATTTTCTGTATTTGAGAATAATACAGCTTCTTGATTCCAGTAAAAATCCTTAACAAATTCAGGGGGTTGGGTATCAATACTATCGATAATGAGCATTGATACGACCCAATCGTAATTAATACATTCATAGACTGGAAAACCTTCATCATAATCACCCATTGGATTCGACATCACATCCGCAATTTTAAGCCATCCCATAAATACTAAAAACTCTAAGATTGTAAAGAAAGGTACGATTAAATCTGTGTTGACATTGTCTCTCTCTAAATTGTCAAAAATACGATATTGACGACCAAATAAATTGAGAACAAAATAGACATGGACTCCAAATGTAACTACTTGCATAACAATTTTTGGAATTGGTACCTTATTTGTAATTATTAGTTGATTACAATTTTTATAAAACTCTCTAACTTCCATTATAATTCTAGCCAAACCATCATGATTCTCTATTCGGTTCTCATGTTCTGCTTGTGTTAAAATAGCAGTAGCCCAAGCAATTGGTACACACGGTTGAGCATGTTCAGGGTGCACTTTTCTCAATATTTCACTTTCTTCATCCGTTACCAATCCATATTCAATTAAGGATTTCATTGTTGGAAATAATCGCTGAATTTGGGGAGATATTCGTTTACACGTTAAAACTTTTGCAGTTATGAGATAGCGAATAATTGATCTTCGCATAACTCTGTCCTTAGTGTCGTTGACAGGAAAAAACGCAACTAATTTTACTGCCAAAGAAGGACTCCAAGGTATGAATAAAAGCTGTTTCCAAAAATAACCGAAAACAAAATTGGTATGCAATCCTAAGAGTAATCCGATAGGCATCTTCAAAGTTATATATTCAGCTTGTAGACTAACATAATTAAATTTTGTTTTTTGATTGACATTAAGGACAATTCTATAAATACAACTGACCACTGTGTAAAGTATCATATATATAATAAATTCAATCAAAACCAGTTTTAAAATAGAACCTTTCCACCGAAATATCAATTTAAGACAATAACATGAGCTCAATGTGAGCACATCAGGATTGTAAGTAACAGTCATTATTAATTATTACGACACATGAAAATTATGCTTAGAAATTTAAAATTAATATTAGGCGGACGTTGTTTCGCGAATATATAAACATAGATATTTACTATATGGGCAAATAAAATCTATAGAATATATAATATTGAAGATACAGATCGGTTCCATAGACTAACAAAATTATATGCATGTCAACTTCCTTATACTTTGTAAGCTATTATTTGGATGATAAAATTATTAACGAATCGATTATGTGAACGATATACTATAGCATTCTTAAATTCCCGAAGGAGATACAGAATTTTTCCGAGCGAAGCGAGGGAAATTC
>JAUZNC010007306.1:0-33821 GCA_034780395.1 Vannuccia rotundouncinata | reverse complement strand
TGCTATTTCATATAAAACTGTTCCTAATTCACATTTATGTACGTACATATCCCAGTAACACAATATGGTTAAATTGTTTTATTTTCAACTTATTTAAACAATATTTAATATGAATTTAATATGTAACTATTATATATAAATTGTTGTATATTTGTATGCAAATTTTTGATGAACTATAAATTTTTTGATATTTATGGTTTTTATTTATTTTATTTTTTAAAGCAAGTGCATCCGTAATGGCATCTTAGATTTCAAAAAGTTACACTCTAAAAATCGAATATTTTGACATTTTTATTTTCTTGTAAAACTGAATTTAGATGCCTCTAGATGCCTCTAATTGCATCTTAGATTTCAAAATTTTCCTAGACACTCGGCTCGACTTAAGGCTCGCTCGCTAATATCCTACTCATACCCTACCCTACCATAATCCTTTTACAGAACTTTGAGCCCCCCCAATGTCAAACATCTTCCGATGCCACTGAATGATACAAACTATATAGGCAAAGGGGTCAAGAGTCCTTTATTAAAATGATGCCTGCATATGTATGTGTGTATAGCAGATTTATCAGTATGCATAAATTGGTCTTATGTTTGTAATAAGATTGTACCATAGACTAATAAAGATAGACCTTTTACACTATACTAGATGCAGTATTTACAATAATCACAGATGAAGTCACTGATAAATATTTCAATCAGCCAGGCTGTACATTATTCGGAGAGAGCAAATTTGGAAAGTGCCTATTGTACAAAAATTTATTAGGGCAAATCCAAGGTGCATTTTCTGCCAGTCAATTTTATTTGACTAATTATCATTTGTCACATTGAAGTCTGTTGCCATTTGTATTTAGTATTTATATAATAAACACTTGTATTTAATTTACATTTTTTAGTAAATTAGTTGATAAAAATGCAATCACAGTTGATAGGATAAGCTTGGATTGTATAGGCTCGCTTCACAGGCCGCTCGACATAAATTCAAAATCTAGACCCCCTTCCCCTTACCAAAAAGCTGTATCCGCCCCTGCTGTATTACAGAGTACGAAAATAATAATTTCATAGTTTGTGAGTTTAATTATTCGCCAATATTATAGTTTACATTCATCTAGCGTTACAATGAACTTTTAATAATCGTTGGCACATTAAAACACAACCGTTCCATCTATGACCTAACCAAGTAATGATTTAATATTTTATCTATTTTTAGAAAATATAGGACCATATGTATGAATTTCAAAATTTACAAAGTTAATAATTTGTTTCACAATTGCTTGATTTTCATGTCGATAATTACGTGAATTAATTTTTAACATCTATAATTTATTGTTGGTATATATAATGATATGCATCATTTTATATAAATATAGATTGAAAATTTTACAACATTATACCTAAATATTGGTGGTATAACTTCAAAAAATATTTAAATATTTAGATAAATAAAATTATTACAATTGTTTTTCTGTACACTGGGAATTTATATTTATTATAGCTATTTTTTTAAGTATTTCAGAAACAATTACCTATATTAAAGAAAAAAATTAATTTTAAATAATATTTTTCATAATGAATGAATGCATTATTTGTATATTATATTTATAAAAATGAATAATATTATAGGATTATGACGCGGAAATATAAAAATTGCTTTTAGGATAAGCGCTGGCAATATTTCAAAACAATATATTGCATTATTTAATACAACTTTTAGTTTAATTCAATGAAACATAGAACACCCTGTAAATTGAAATATTTCAATAATTAATTATATACATATAAATACGAATATAAATATATATTTTACTAGAAAGGCAACATTGAAATATTCCGCGAAAAAATGTTATTTTTTCGCAATTTATGTCAGGTTCCTAGCTGGTGTTAATCTACATCAATTAAATTTGGTAATAATAATATCCGCGGTTTTATGGCGCTATTCTAATATTGTTAGGTTTCTTCGACGAAGGTATTATAATTTTTTAGGATTAATTAATTTTTGTTTATTTTTGTTTATTCATTTATACAGTGTAAAAAATTTATTTACGACAATTTTGTTTTTTGTCAAATGTTGTTTATTTATTATATAAAATTTTATTGATAAATTTATTGATATTTTCTAATTATAGTTTTAGATTATATCTGGTCACTTGACTGTAATACATAATTTCTAAATCTTTTCTGAATTTTGACATTTAAAATAATTCTCAATAAAGATGAATGTGTCTATATCATATAAAACAAAATAATTTTTTTTATGGATATAATTATATTAATATTCATTGAAATCTGTTGTCTGTTCAAACTAATTAGTATGTTATTTACAATAGTTTTATAGATTTTAGTTCAATAAAACAAATAAATTATATATTTTGAGAGATTTATATAAAATATTCTCCATAATAATAAATTTTACTCACAAAGAGGTAAAGGAAATAGGTATTATAGGTTGTTAGTCCCAATTGGCAAAAGGTCATGTAACCAATTTTCATTTTACTAGGTGGTGGGATCAGCAGTTTGCTTTGAGATTGTAAACAAGTTGTTGATGAGTCTATGCTTCCATTTGTTGTATAACTAGGTTCTGGCTTTATCCATATTTTGTCTAGGTTAACCCATTTTGAAATAATGACATCTTATGATCAATTTTTACAGGGGACAGTCAGGGTGGCCATGTATACCCAGGCATCTATACTTAAAATAAATAAGTACTCATGACATACATTGCAAAAAATTGGTTACCTACCTTAATTAAAGCAGGAAAAATCATTTTTTAGTAACATTAACATATAACTATTTCTTAAATTGAACTGAGACATGTCATGTATTCAATTAATATTATTTATATATTCTGAAAAATGATTTCTCTTGCTTTCATGTATTCAATTAATATTATTTATTTATTCTGAAAAATGATTTCTCTTGCTTTAATCAAGGTAGGTAAATAATTTTTTTGCAGTGTATGTCATAAGTACTTATCAGTTTTTATGATTTTCTTTTAAATTTTTGTTCAGATGTATGTTTTTGAGAACTTAGAGTTATTAAAATGGGTACCTATAACATTTTTAGAAATATATATATAAAAATGTACTTGAATTTTTTGAACTGACCAGTGTGGCCAACCTGGACAGAACATGCAAAGGGCAGATGCAAAGGGGACCTGAGGAGAAGGGGGCATGTGCCTTTCCTTCCTCCCCTTTTAAAAAAGAATACATCCCTATTATTATATGTGTTATTATATGACCTTCCATATTTATGATCTTGTGCCCCCCTTGAAAATATTTCTGGGACTGCACCTGCATGCCATTGCTTATGGTACCCCATTAATGTCAATGGCTGCACTATGTATTGTCTGTGATTTAAAAAGTAGGAGGATAATGGCATCTCTCCTTATATGCCTAATTGTTGACATACTATTATTATAATACATTTTTATATACATAACATTATTATAGCTATATTATATTCCAGAAACATTATAAAAAAATTTATATTTCAGATATTTCAGAAACCTACATTATGTTAAAATAATGTTAAAATTTAATAAATGTTAAAAAGGATTCTCTACACCTACAATATTTCATAGATGTGGAAATTCCTAATACCTACAGACAACCTTTTAAGATGGCTTTTGCTGGAGAACTGCATGCAGTTATACTGTTTTAAAACTACAAAGTAAGGTAGATCATTAGTGGTCAACTGTCACAAATAACTAGAGGACCACCACCAGGTGGGCTACATAGCTAGAAAATGTCCCATAAAATTTTATTTTTATTATATAATAAATTATTGTAACAAAACAAAAAATATTTTCTTAGCGTAATATAATATTTCTATATATTATTCTTATACTAGAATAAAAAGTCATAATAAAAACATGACAAATATAATTATGAAAATTTTTTTTCCTGTAAATTCTAATTAATAATATAATTGTAAATTCAGTTATATAATTCTAAAATAATAATACATTATTAATAAGTTATTAATATAAATAATACATTTATAAGGATTTTTTCACTGCATGACAGTTCCTTATCTGTAATATTTTTGGGATCAGATAGTATTTGATTAGTTGAATAAACCAGATCATAATTTGGTTCTTTCATGCACATGCTGAATTACATACAATATTGCATATAATGCTAATTCATCTCCTAATATACCTATGAATTAAGTAATATTTTTAATATGAAATTTAATTATGATTACATAGAAATTCTGAACTACCTGCCTATTCTCTAGACTTAGAAAAAAATGTAATATCTGTAAATGCTATAATGTTGTATTATTAATAAGACAATCATACTATATTAATATGATTTTTATATTATTTACTATAATGATAATTTACAGAGATGTTGGGTAAATGCACCTCCTCCACACACACATTGTTGGGTCAAAATTTTGTTATATGTAATATCTAAGTTTTGCTGATTTTCAGGAATGGGAATTTTCCATGAATTCATGATTTTTGGAAGATTTTGAATGAAAATGCAAAAGGCCTTTATTCAGAAGCCAAGAGCTCTTATTAATTATTGAAAATGTGTATATTTGTTATTGATAGACTTACTTATTTATTTATTAAGTATAGTTATCATTCAGAAGGTACCTTTAATTATTAATAATAAAAATAAATCTTTGAGAGGGCCTCTTATTTTTAATGAAAATATCTATGTTTCTCTACTGTTCCCATCCCTGGATATTATATATACTATTATGACATTGCTGATACAAGTTGCCTCCACCAAAAAAGGGGTAAACCTATTTACTTTAACAGAATAAATTAACAGTTTAAAATAAAATTTTATAATTTTAAAAACAAAATTGATATTTTATAAAAAATATGATTTAAGAGAAAAAGTATATAATATTATTTAATAATACAAATTAACTAAGTGGTTCCACAAATCTGCAATTTATGCAGCCAAACTATAGTTTTAAGAAAAAAATTTCCATCAACAAGTATTTTAACTACTTTAAAAAAGTGGCTGATTTCAAAAATTTAAATTAAAAATGGAAAATTTACAACCTAAACAAACTATTTTTAGCTGTTTGTTTTTTATATAATATTGATTTTAAATGAATTTTAATTAGTTGCAATACTGATTGGTCTGTATTTTAAAAATAGGTATGATTTCTATTTATAAACATAAAACTAATTTATTTCAAAACCAGCTTGTGTTCATCTCTTATGATGTTAATCTGTTACCTTTTAAAATGTTGTCTTCAGAATGATTTATAATCTGTGTTTGTATATTCAAGCTTTTCTAAAGGACTATTCATACTACCCGACATTATTTTCTGTAATTTAAAAACATTCATTACTAATAATTACCATTGTCTAATAAATAAATTTAACTACTATTTTTTTTATAAAAACAATATTACCCAAACTTTAAATAAATAACAATTGATTATTATTCAATGAAAAAAGGTGTATACTATTAATGTAATATTTTAAATGAATATATAATATAAAATTAAAAGTCAGATTAACTGAATGGTGTGGCAACCTTTTTGGTACACAGTCAACCCTGCAGTCATTGTCGTTCTAGTTAGGAAATGTTATTGACAGCCAGAGAATTGTTATAGTATCATAGTTATTATTATTTTAGTAACAAAATATTTTACTTTAATAAAATATATGTAGACCTTCATACATTTGCAAATTGAGCTCATATTTTCATTTAAATGATTGCAGAACTATTTTTTATAATAGTTGATTTATTATTGTATGTTAGATTATTGAAAAGTACCTGTTGCACAACAATAGGTATACATTTTTTTTTAAATTAAACTTATAGTTACACCCTTCATATTAATTATTTTTGAAAATTTTTTAACATTATTTAATTTTTTTTTTACAGTTTATTTATGACAATAATTTATTTTAATACAAAACTTTTTGTCATACATCAATTGATGTGTGATGCTACTATAGTCACTTGAACATATTGTGCTGACAACAAAAATTATAAATATATTATAGGTACAATTAATTAGATTGATAGAAAATAATTATTTATCATTTTCAGAAAAATGAATTTTGCAGTTTATTTTATCTATAGTATACACTTAAAAATGGTTATTGTAAATATTTATTTAATATTGTATTTTCATGTAATCATTATTTTTAAATAATAAGCACCACAATTTCTTAATAATTCCATCCAGAAATTTCACATCAAATAAATATCAACTAATACTTTACAGTATCTGTATGACCTTACCCTTATTTTAAGTATAATATCTAAAAGTTTGCAAATGTACTGACCGCAGGGTAATAATTATTATTAATTTAGTTTAGTAGCTATAGGTTTCAACTAATCAATCAATTGATATGATATACCATAAATTGTGTTAGCTCTTACAATTTTTTTTTGATTTGTGTTAACTACATTTAGGTATTAATATGATAAATCATAGGATTGCATAAATCAGAAAATAGTTTTGTAAGAGCTAACACAATTTATGGTATATCTTTTCTTTTGGAGTATGAGTTAACTTTTTGCCATTTCGGCTAATAATAATATCATCAAAATAAACAACTGATATAGCCGCTGTAATATCTAGACCCATATTCTGTCTCTCCCTCTCCCATTGCATATAGAAAATCGGTTCATTTTTATGACAGTGAACAGTAATCTGACAAACATGTTCTCTCTAGTTTCTAAAAAGTTTCTCTCTAAATCTAAAAAATTATATATCTAAGTAATTGTAATAGTAACAAAATGGAAAATTTCACAATCCATGTAACTCATTTTTTTATGTAAACATCGAATTTTAAGTATATTTATGTTAAAAATGTTTTAAAATGATGGTTTTACAACCAATTTTAAATCAAAAGCTAAATAAATTTTCATTTTTATTTCATTTTATTCAAATTCAGCCCATTTTTAATGTATTTTGAAATAATTATCAAAATCTGTTGAAATTTAGGGGTAGTTATTGGGTCTGAAGAAGAAGAATTAAGAAAAATGTACAGTTTTGAGAGTCTATAACTAAATATCTATAAAAGATATCAACGTGAAATTGATAGAGTTGTGACGGCGCTATCAGACGCATATAAAATTATGTTGACACCTCTTACAATTTGTTTTATGATGACTATGTCAAAAAATGCCTAGTTTGTGCTTATCCTATAATACCTACAGTGCGTAGGTTGCCCTCATGTTCTATAAATAGTTATTTAAATAACTTTTTTTCTTACTCTATCTATGAATGTGTTGCATGTACTATTTAATTATTGCTATTATTAAAATTTAATAGATACTTTATTTTGAATCTGTATCAGCAATGGAGATACATGCGGTTCAGCAGAATTTACTGTGGGACCCAAGTACAAATGGAGTTCAGAACAATCACTACACCTCAGATGAAGAGGAATTTGAAAGCGGAAATAGTTCGGCGAAACTTTTCGAGAGGTCGCGTATTAGAGCTCTAGCAAGTACGTTTTCTCTGTTAAATCTCTGCCAATGTTTTATGTTCAATTGTGCTATTCTTTTTATCATTGAATTGTTCAGTCGAAAGAGAAGCTGTTCAAAAGAAAACATTCACTAAATGGGTAAATTCCCATCTCAGCAAAGCAAACTGTGAAATTGAAGATCTATATATGGACCTTCGAGATGGACGAATGCTGCTGAAGTTACTTGAAATATTATCTGGTGAAAAACTAGTAAGTCTTTGCAGATTTATATGCTCATTATATATAAAACTAAATTTTCTTTATCAAATTTGTATTGTAGCCGAAAGCAACCAGAGGAAAAATGAGAATTCACTGTCTGGAAAATGTGGATAAATCCCTTAATTTTCTCAACGAACAACATGTACATCTAGAAAATATGGGCGCTCATGATATCGTCGATGGAAGTGCACGTCTAACACTTGGTCTCATATGGACAATTATTCTTCGATTTCAGGTGTTTAGACAATAATAATATACTTCTTTTTTTAAGTGTACAAATTTGCTGTTTCTATCCCTTTTGGATTATTAAATATAATGAGAATACTCGTATACATACTTTAATTGTTTTATAAATTATGTTATGTTTAGATTCAAGATATCATGGTAGAAGAATACGACACCTCTGAAATGCGAAGCGCAAAGGATGCTCTACTTCTCTGGTGTCAAATGAAAACAGCTGGCTACAACAATGTTAACATCCGCAATTTCACCACTAGTTGGAAGGATGGTCTGGCTTTTAACGCCATAATTCACAAGCATCGTCCAGAAGTAATAGATTACATGAAGTTATCAAAAGCCACTCCAGTTGAAAATCTTGAAACAGCTTTCAAAACAGCGAAGGATAAATTTGACATCGATCCCCTTCTTGACGCAGAAGATGTGTGTGTTGAACAGCCAGACGAGAAGTCTATTATGACTTATGTAGTCACCTACTACCATTGTTTCAACAAGATGAAATCGGACAATGTTCACTCTAAGAGAATTGGCAAAGTTGTCAACCAAGCTATTGAGTCCCAACAATTAGTCAATCAGTATGATAATCTTACCTCCGACCTTCTAGAATGGATTGAGCAGACCATTCTTATCCTGAATGATCGTATTTTTGACAACTCTCTTTCCGGTGTACAGCAGCAATTGGCTGCCTTCAACGCTTACAGGACTGCTGAAAAACCACCGAAATTTACAGAAAAGGGCAATTTGGAAATTCTTTTGTTCACAGTGCAGAGTAAGATGCGTAGTAACAATCAAAAGCCGTATAATCCCTCTGAAGGTCGTCTCCTGTCCGATATCAACCGTGCTTGGGAGAATCTGGAAAAGTCCGAACATGCCAGAGAGTTGGCTTTGCGCGAGGAACTTATTCGACAAGAAAAACTGGAACAATTAGCGGCTCGGTTTGACAGAAAGGCTGGAATGAGAGAAGCATGGCTCTGTGAAAATCAAAGACTTGTTGCTCAAGATAATTTTGGCACTGATTTGGCGGCTGTCGAAGCTGCTACCAAGAAGCACGAAGCGATCGAAACGGATATTTTCTCTTATGAAGAACGTGTTAATGCAGTGGTCAATGTTGCCCAGGAATTGGAAAGTGAAGGTTATCATGACATGAGTCGAATTGTGAAACGCAGGGACAATGTCAACCAGCTGTGGCAAGCACTTTTGGAGCTTCTGAAGGCTCGAAGAACGCGTTTGGACATGTCTCGTTTGTTACAGCATGTCTTCCAGGAAATGTTATATCTCATTGATTGGATTGATGAGATAAAAACACGACTTCGCTCTGAAGATTATGGAAAGCATCTCATGGGGGTTGAAGATTTGCTACAGAAGCACAGTCTTCTTGAAGCTGATATTCGCGTTCTGGGTACTCGGATGAATCAAGTTCTGGACCAGGCTCAGCCATTCATCGACGGAACATTTAGTGAAGACGTTGGTGATTACAAGCCTTGTGACACCGAAATTGTCAGTGAACATGGAGATAGTTTGCGACAGGCTTACGCTGGTTTGTTAGTCTTTGCCGAGGAAAGACAGAAGTCACTCGAGGAGTCTCGACAGATGTGGCAATTTTTCTGGGAAATGTCTGATGAGCAAGAATGGATCAAGGAAAAGAGTCAACTTATGTCCAGTCCTGACCTGGGACATGATTTGAGTTCGGTCGAGCGATTGATTCGCAAGCATAAGGCAATCGAAGAAGAATTGCATGCCCGACAGGCGGTTCTTAATCAAAAAATGGAAGGCGGGGAAAATCTTATCCTGGCAAATAATATGGGGGCAGCACAGATTCGCAATCGAATTGATGACATGAAGCAACAATGGGAAGGTCTTATTGATCTGACAACTGAGCGCAAGCAACGTCTATTGGAATCGCAGGAGTTCTTCCAATTAATGTCCGAATGTGATGATGTGGATTCGTGGATATCTGAAATGCTTCGACTCGTGAGTAACGAAGACCTTGGCAGCAAGCTTGCCACCACTGAATCATTTATCAAGAAGAACCAGGAAATTTTGGATAACATGGAACTTTATAAAACAACAATTTCTCAGCTACACGAGCAAGCGATGAAAGTTGCTGACTATCCGGATTCTGATTCTGTAACAATTAACAGTCGATTGGAGGTTACTGACAAACGTTACAAAGAACTATATGAGATGGCCCAACTTCGTCATCAACGTCTTCTTGATGCTCTGTCTATGTACAAGCTGTTTAATGTCTCAGACACTGTCCGAACATGGATTACTGAAAAAGAGAAACTGTTGGCAACTCTTGTTCCTGGAGACGAGATTGAGGAATTGGAAGTTATTCGTCATCGATTTGGTGGATTTGAACTTGAATTGGCCAATAATGCTGAGAAGGTCGGGCATGTTAACAAATTGTCAGAAAACTTGTTGAATAGTGAACATCCTAGTTCGAAACAAATTCTTATTCGGCAAGATGACCTTAATTCATCGTGGAACGACCTTGCCGATGTTGTTGAACATCATCGTCAGAAGATCAATGCCGCCTACGAGCACAACCAGTATTTAATTGAATGTAAAGAGACAGCTAACTGGATTCGAGAAAAGGCAAAACTTATCGAGTCCACTGACGAATTGGGTAACGATTTAGACGGTATTATGCAACTCCAACGTAAACTAGGAGGCCTTCAAAGGGACCTCAAGGCGATTGAATCCAAAGTGGATCATCTTGACAATCAAGCAATTGTGCTTGCAGAACGAAAACCTGAATCGGAAGGAGTGATATTCGCTAAGCGTGATGAAATTGATGAACTTTGGGCGAATCTAAAAGAAATGCTTAAGGAGAGAGATGACCGACTTAATGATTCTAGTGAACTACAACGTTTTCTTCAAGATTTGGATCACTTCCAAATGTGGCTTAGTAGAACTTCTACAACTGTGGCATCAGAAGATATTCCCAAAGATCTACAGGAAGCGGAGAAACTTACTGCGGAACATCACCAACTCAAACAAGAAATTGTCGGATACGAAACAGACTTCAGGCGTCTTATGGAGTTTGGCCGAAAGGTGACTGAAGGTCAGGTGGATGCTCAGTATCTATTTTTGAGTCAACGGCTCAATGCCTTGGAAGAGGGCTGGGAAGCCCTACACAAAATGTGTGACGATCGACAATCACTTCTTCAGCAAAGCACTGAAATGCAGGTATGTTTTAGCTGTTCATTGTATAGAAATTGCAACATGTAAATGATATTTTTTGTTTAATGTGTTTTAGATATTCTTACGTGATGCAATTCAAGTGGATGTTATTTTAAGTCAACAGGAGAATTTTCTTTCGAAAGAAGATGTTCCGGTAAGTCAGATAATTAAACTTTAATAATATTTAATTTTTGTAACGATAGCTATTATTAAAATATCCTTCAATCATGTATCAATCTAGTCTGCGACTATCGGAGTTCAAAAACAGGTAATTGTTTTAATACTGTATTTATCAAATCGGTGTCAACTTATTTGGTTTTACTTTGCATGAATGATATTTGCGTAGAAATAATCATTTCTAAAAATCGATCGTTTTGCTTTATACAGAAAAATATCATTTGGTAAAGTTATTTTACATTCCTTAATTTTAAAAATTCATAATTAAATAATATAGAATAAGAAAAGGTAAAAAATAGCGATCCGGAGGGATTAGAATTTTCTCCGGATTTCATGCTGATATTATTCTGTTGTATTAAGTGTATTTATCTCAATAAATATATAATATAATTCTAAATCTCTTAGGGACCTTTATCCGTGCATGATTTAGATGAAATTTTAAAATGTTAGGTAATACTTTTAGTTATTTAATTCAGGGTGTCCACTACCTAGAAACTTTGAGATCTTCGATGATCCTTTAAAAAATATTACCAACAAAAAAGCATCATGGTTGAATCCCAGATTTCAATAAAATTATTCTTGGAAAATAAGATAATTGACTGAAACTCGTCCAGCTGGAATCGAGCAGACGTCAGTGAATTAGAGGTGCGATGTAGGTAAAAAGTCTTCGAGCACAGATGGAATCTATTGAAAAACGGACCAACCGAAAAAAATAGTATCGGCTTCATTTGTAAATCTCACCTTTTTGATTAAATTAAGGATAGCAGCAGGTATTTATGAAAAATCCTTGATTATCCTGAAAAAATAATAGCAGAAGTCAGTGGACACCCTGGAATTTACTAATATTGTATTATATAATTTTAAAAATCATATGAGTATTCGTACGTAACTATTACTTTGAAATCGACATATTTCCTCATATATATAAAATCACAAAATATTTATTATTATTTAATTTCTATCACCTGTAATACTTATCTCCTCACATAGCTACAGTCCTCTATTGATGAGCATTCTAAAAAGGTAATCAATATAATAAAGTATATAAGTAATGCAATAACTTTTGAGAATCTTATACAGCAAGAACTTAGATGGAATTATGGCGGCATGAGACAATTTTCTTATCTAGTTATTTTAAAAAATTGGTTGATGGGTATTTTCCTATTATGTATTAATTATTTAAATGTTATTGCTTTTTCACTTTAGTTATTGCTCGATTACAGTAATTAAGAATGTCTGGAATACGATATTAAAGTAAAACAGTTTCTAATCCACTTGTCGTTATATTGCATTATTTATTATTATTACTTTGGTATTGCCGAATTATTTCAATATATTTTTGCAGATCTAAACAGCAGATCATAAATTTAAAGTTGGATTATTTATAAATATGTGATGTTGTGTATTGCATCTCTAGAACTCCTTGGAAGCAGTTCAGTTGGCCGCCAAACAGCACGAAAACTTTATGATGACAGTGGCAACCAACGAAGACAAGATTAAAAATGTCCTTCAATATGGCAATCAACTGGTGGAGAAAGGCAACTTCGCTAGTGAAAAAATCCAAGCTAAATGTGACGTCATCATTGAGAGGTGTGGTCGTATGGAATAATTTAGCGAGTTAAAAAAGCTATTTTACGGTAAATATCCGTTGTTTTTCAGACGTGATTCGATCAAAAAGCGAGCCGATAATCGCTTTGAAAAGTTGCAAGAACATATTCTTCTTGAAGAAAATTTGCAAGAAATCGATGACTTAGAAGAATGGATTTCCGAGAAGATGATTTTTGCCACTGACGACAGTTATCGTGGTGCCAAGAACATTTCCGCTCGATACAGCAAGTTTAGAGCATTTGAAGAGGAAATTGCTGCCAATAAGGACAAAGTGGAAAAAGTTATCTCGGTAAGAAGCGTTACCATGGGTTTCGCTGATCTAATCAATACTTTATTCGCTTTAAAATGTTTTTAATAGCGAACATGAGGCTGTCTGGCTCCCTCATATTGACAATATGTTTCTCTCTGTCCATGTGCGTTTGTCACTATTGAATTTCTGGACAATATTATGATCATGAGGCAGGCTGTTATTTTCTCTACTGCTAGGCGGAGTGAAAACCTTGATCCTGAGTTATTGGGAGGGGGGTTTGTTTCCCTGGCTACTCAGGGCTTTGTAATCCAGCTTCCAGGCAGAATTTATGTAGAGTGGCGCATGTTTGTTTGACTACAGAGGAGTGAACCATCATCCTGCCTTTATAGAAAACGCTATTTATCCATATAAATGAATATTTATTAAGAACTGAATCGGTTTTTACCTTCATGGTTTGTTTTTGGTTACGAGGTTTTAAATGTCCCTGCACAAACTTCTTCGCAGGAAATATTCTATTCGTGACTTATTCAGTTTCAAAAGTTTTTTAAAATTTGTTTCAGATTTTTCATTTATGCTAAACTAGCTGGCAATCCGATAGGAATTGTTTTATTTAATTTAAATAAATATAAAACAACCCTTTTACTTGATTTATAAATTTTCCCTTGCTCAGAAGAAGAGTACTTTCGATTTTCCTTCGAGTTTCTAGTTTGTCTTCGAAGAGTAATGATCAAAAGCGTAATCAATTTAATTTACTTGTCTTTCAGCTGTCTGCTTGATATTGATGTTTTTATTGTATAAGGGGTTGAGTAGTCACCTTCCACCACCGTAATTCAATGATATTATCGTTTGCTTTGAGTTTGTGAGCTTAAGTGATTGCATTATCTAACCTTCTGTCTATTCTCATCTCTATTTATATATCACCAATAAAACTTTTAAATAGATCAGTTATTTAATGTTTTAGGAGGATGCATTTATAGCCATTATAACCATATTGTTTTCAGTTCGAGAATTATATTATAAAGGATACAATTAGTCATATTTTATTTTCCATATTAAAGAACGGAGAAGAGCTGATTGTCACACATCCGGCACTTACCCAGTATCTTGAACCACGCATCGAGGATCTGCGTCGAGAATGGGATGAACTCAACTCTACAGCCTCGGCTAAGAGTGCTAGTATGGCTGAAGCTAACCGAGGTGAACAATCATATAACAATAATCATTGATTAAATTGCATTACAATATTATATATATAGAACTATTAATTTCGGTTTAGAGTTAAGTTTGTACATGAAATCGTTTAATTATCAATATCGATTAATTTTTCTGCCAGAGTGATCAACCTATTTATTGATTCGCGCTTATCATTAAAAATGTTGAATGGAAAGAATGGGAGTAAATAAAATGGTAACTGGAAGCGACATTTTGCTTCCTTTCCACATTAAGCTAGTAGTCTGGCGTGCATACTTCACAGACTGACTGAACAGAGTCCGCTTTAGACAAGATCGATTCAATCTCCGACATATTGTTCCCGTCTTCCTCTCTTACAATACACACTTGCTCCTTGCCTGGATGGAGGGTATCGCCCACCCTATGTTCGCGTTATCTGCCTGCGGACTTCCATCGCTATCGCTCCTTCCTTCTTCTCTCTCTCTCTCTCTCGCGCGCGTTGGCATTGTGTCTGTGAGCGGAGTTTGTACATCGAGGCATTACGTAGCAGATTATTTTCATCATTATAATATTATTATGAAAAGACGAGCGTGCTATAGATATAGTCTAATAGATTATGTTACTATTTTATACTGCGCAGTGTTATAAATTCTATGCACAAAATGAGGAATCGTTTTTCAACTATTGCCGCGACTTTCAATCTATAAATTAATTTTTGCTCCCATGTAAAGGCGTGAATGATGGTTATAAATAATAATAATTGAGTTTCGTTAATAAGCATTGCATCGGTACAGAAAGGCTGATTTCGCTAGAGATCTCTAATACTGATTAATTTGGGTTATCATAATGTTGCTTTTATTATTCCATTCTGATTCCAAACAATCTATAGCAATTAGCTTTTAGAAAAAATTATTACATTGTTCTGGATTCTAGAATTTAATATATTTGATCACTTTAAATCAGCGAACGTTGAAATATTTATGTCTCACGCACATCCTGTATTTTTTCCGATCGTATTGTTTTATTTTGGGTAAACAACAATAATTATTGTTTTAATTGATTGTTTGAGTTTTAGGAACAATAATGTCTTTCAGATTTTAATAAATGTACCAATAAAACGAATTTTAAATAATTATTTCATATTTTAAAATTAGATTTTATAAAAATACTGTTTTTCTTTTTGCAATGTTATACACAATAGATACATGTATCTAAACAATTTTCTTTATAAAACAATATAGGCAATCGAAATAGTTGGCCGGTTGACAGAATGTCACTTCTGACAACAATAATTGAGTTCAATCAATGTTAGAAAATAGTCGTAGACTAGGGATAATAATTATTATGTCTTTTGGAGTTATATTTGAACAACATTTAGATATTTATTAATATTTAGATTAATCGACCAATTTTTGTGCAAAATATAAAATTTAAGAGTTGTTGAATTAACAAGCATTTTATTAGTTTATAGTTTTGTAGTCTATATCTTGGGACACTTGTGAATATCTTTTTTATAACAATTGTGCAGAACTGTTGTTCGACGAGACAGCCAAGTCTATGATGTCGTGGATGACTGATGTGAGCTCCCAGATAGTGGTGACAACGGAGGAAGTTACCGAAGAGATTGGTCTGGTGGAGATCACACAGCAGATGCAGGATCAGGAAAGGAAGGATACTGAACTTGAGCAGAAGAAGAAAATGTTGGACGATCTGGATGTCAGTTTTGTATTTTTATTATTCAGAATAATTTACTTTTAACGGCTTAAGATAGATACAAAATTATGTTTTTTATCAATATATTAATTTAAAATTCATTGCTCGACGACAAATTGGCTTCAATTCGAAATTGCTCCATCTACAGGGCCACGCAGTGAAGTTGAAGGAGCAGTATCCGGAACGAAAAGAGGAGTTCGAAATTATGCAGCAGGAGGTCCGCATTCGACTGACTGAGCTGGAGGCTCCTCTTTCCAACCGTCGGGACAAATTGGGTCAGAAGAAGAGGGTGGGCCAGTTCCTCCGAGATGTGGAGGATGAGCGCAGCTGGGTGGAGGAGAAGCTGTCTATTGTAGACACTGATAGGATGGGCAACTCGCTGCTGGCTGTCCAGCAGATGTTGAGACGACATAAGATGCTTACTAATGAAGTAGAAAATCATCGACCAAGGATTGTGGCTCTATGCGAGGTTAGTTAATCATGTAGTTATGTCAACTGTATCTTCCCGTCATTTTGTTATTTTAAAATTATACGTAGATAGTTTTCTGTAAGAATTCTAGTATATACACAAACAATATACCGTAGCCCAAATCGATATGATGTTATAATAATCATGCATAATTAGTTTAGTGTTGCCAATTTGTAACAGCAACAGTTGACGTTATTTTACTGAACAAAATTGCGAATTCTAAACATATGTATCATCTATTCAACGATCACTATAGTATAACCATCGATATAATTAGAATCGGAAGCTTGTTTGATCCTGTGTCCCTTTCATAATATTAGGTTGCTATATATACACCAATTTAACAAATGTTTTTTTTCTTTACAACAATAAATATGTTCGCTTTAATATTAGGCTGTGTAATTGCTTAATGATTTTATTTCTTCCCATTAAGTTGGCATTACGATTATCTGACAAATGTGATAACTCAGCATATCGATCTCGTTTATTTAACGTCAGCAAATTGTTATCGTTCTTTTCCATATTGCCTGAGCGGTTTCATGTAGTTTGCTTATTCAACAGATATTCCAATACAATTTCTATTTAAGTTGTTACACTCTTAGTTTTATCAAGTATCCTTATTAAATAATTCATTTATCATATTATTATTATCAAAATTATTATTTCAAACTATATATAACTTATTTCCCAACCAATATTTTATTATAATTATATATACAATCTTATTGAAAAGTTTTTATTTACCGCTCTTTGATCTTGACGCTTATATTATGTTTTTAACTATATAATATAACAAGAATAGTATCTCTTGTTAAAACAACATCTTTTGATGTTGACTGTTCCATACTATTCATCAAGTTAAGTGTTTTTTTCTTCTATTAATATACATAATATAATTTATAACTTTATGGGCGTGGGCGATGCCAACAATGTTTCTGGATGGCCTCGGAATAAATCTTCCACTCTGTACCCACTTATCGAACATGATTGGGAGATTTGGTTATCGCTGCCTTGTTTTATTATCAATTTATTACCTTGGGGATTTAGTCAAGAAGGAGTTTGAACAAAATTAATGAACTGGTTCAGACCACTGCCGGTCTCCCACTATCTGTCTTCTTTAGTTCCCGATCAGACCAATTATTACCGGATATTTCTTGTGGAAGTTCTGCAGAAATATTCAACAAACTTTAATTAACTGGATTCATTTCTTTCCCTCTTTTTTTCAAGTCTGCTCAATCATACATCAGTTTTCATTTTTGCCAACATTTAGGTACATAATAATATACTTGGCCGCGCTTTGATTTTCTTCCGTGATTTTGTTTGCAGTCATGTGTCGCTAGGGCCTACCTACCGACTAATTTATTACCTGTGTTGAGTGAATATGTTGCTCCGCTCTGTTCATACAGCCATCCATCCATAGGAGTGATTTTCTCCAGCCAAGTGAGAAGCAACTTGCTGTATGGCGTGTTGAGAATTATACACTTGCCACAACAGTTGGGTATACTATTATAGATGGCTGGTCCTCAGGGAATTGATGCTGTGGAGAAAATTGAGTCTGTAAAATCGATGCAGCTCTGTATGCTAACTACTTTCGAGGGAACACAATGTCTTGACTGATTATTTAAATTATCTCTTACTAGAGCCAATAATTTCTCATATATAATTAGTTTAACACTAAAGAACTGGATAAATTCATACTTTTAGAGGGATGTGACTGTTCGACGTCTGATATACAATACGACCTTATCTTGGAGGTTTTGTTTTATGTTGCAAAAATTGACTTCATATTTGGGTATTTTTTTCCTCTATATTATGATAAACTTTCATAATATCGAATGGATGAGCTTATCCGTCCATAACTCCCATAAAAGCTTCAATATAAATTTATATATTTAAACAATATTAATCGAAATGAACAAGTTGCAAAACTCATTATTTTATGATTTTTAATTGATTTAGGACAATATAAAATATTATAATTTATAGTTTATTTTCGTCAATATTGTTTAAAAGTCAATTTATTATTATTAATATGTAAGCAATCTTTTCTACCATTTAATAAATATTTAATAGCTTTTTATAATTAAATCGGTGAATATTTTTAATATGATTTGGTAGTGCAGGCATAAATGTAAAATGATAATTGTTGCTGTAGGAAGGGGCAACTATGATCTCAGAAAGTCACCCTCAAGGATCACAATTTCGACACGCAATCGACGACCTGTGGGACCTATTCGAACGTCTGGAAGCGGCCCTGAAAAGTCGACAAACCAAATTGGAAGAAAATGAGGTCGCTCAACAGTACCTATTTGATGCCGGTGAAGCTGAGGCCTGGATGGGGGAGCAGGAGCTGTACTTGATGGGGGAAGAAAGAGCCAAGGTGAAACACGCTCATATATTGTTATTTTCTGTATTTTATGATAATGAGTGAAGCGTAATTTTCATTTTTTTATGTGAATTTAAAATTGCTCTATTTCTGAAAGGCAAATTCAGTTCAGTTCAATTTGAATATTTATCTAATTCTAGATTTATTATTTGATAATGAAAACGTTATTCTTCTATTCAGGACGAACAAGCGTCCAACAACGCGATCAAGAAACACGAACAGCTCGAGAAGACAATTGAGAACTATGCCGATGAAATTCGGTCTCTCGGTGAACGCAGTCGTGTCCTCATCGAATCTGGACACCCTGAGGCTGATGCAGTTGCTCTGAAACAGTCTCGAGTCGACAGGATGTATGCCGGACTCAACGAGCTTGCTGAAGAAAAGAAGCAGCGACTTGATGAAATCATGAAGTTGTACCATCTTCTACGAGAGATTCAGGATTTGGAGGTGAACCACTCGTTTTTCCACAAATAAGGCTGATATTATCGTTTCGCAACAAATTTTAGAAATCTAGAACACGGGGATGTACACAAAGAAACTTAGAAACCGATTTATAATAATACTTATAACTAAGGAGATCGTATAATATATAATCAAGAATAAATTCATTGTCTTGTCCACCGAGTAACTTTTTAATACTATATACCTAACCCGAAAGCATATGCAATCCAGTTGTTTTTTGATGATTCATAGAGAGTTTTTCTGGTGAATTTACATTATTTGGGTGTAACTTTTTGTCTTCAAATACTATTTTGTCTGACCTGTTATTAAAATATAGAAAAGTGTCGTTTTGGCCTTGATAAATTTCCTTTAGACAGTGGTAGTAGCATGTGTTTCTCCAGTTTTATGTCAATCGAACCACTTTTATGACATTGTCATCTGCTTCGCGATCCATTTCATATTGTTAAGGAGACAAATTAGCCCATTTATATGTCGAAAGAAACCCCTTTTGCTAATGTTTCTCTTCATGATATACCATTTGGTATATTGTATCCTTGCCTACGGCTATTTTTGTACAAGACACCTCTTTTACGTCTTTTCCGCTTAATTTAACTTATAATAAACATTTTGAAAACTGTTCAAATAAAATGAAATATGTCTTGTTGAATACTTTGTCTTTATTAAAGTAAGTTTTTAAGCTTTTTTCTGCTCGATTTTATATCGTACTAATCCCTTTAAGGACGGCTATGTTTTGTAAAATGTTTTCATAATGTTTTCAGTAATGTTTTCATAATCATTAAAAATAGAAGTCTGTAGAGTGAGAACCGGCTAACTCTATTTTATACATATTTCAGAAATCAATGTCAAAGATTTTAATCTATTCATTATTTTTGTTTATTTGTTTTGCCCTTATTACTCTATCATTCTATGATACATACAAATAGAATTCACCTCATACATCCTCTAGTTATTAACCTCAATAATCTAACGCATTAACTCTCCGCTACAGACTTGGATTCAAGAGCGCACCCTGGTCGCCAGTTCACACGAGCTAGGAGCCGACTACGAACACTGTTGCATTCTCCGGGACCGCTTTGCCGAGTTTTCCCGGGAGACGAACGAGGTGGGCCGGCATCGTGTCATTGGTGCCAACGAGATGTGTGACTCCCTGATAGAACAGGGGCACGGTGAGTCACCGGAGATTGCCGAGTGGAAGGACAAGATCAATGAGATGTGGGCTGATCTCCTCGAGTTAATTGAGACGAGGATTCAGTTGCTCAAGGCTGCCTGGGACCTGCATAAGTTCCTGTGTGATTGCACGGTATGCGCTACAGGGATATTATTTAATGGATTGTTATTCATTAATCCTTTTTTAATTAAAACGGTGTTAAAATGGATTAAAAAAATATCTTTGTCCCGTACAAATATGTCCTGGACAGGTCTCGTTATATTGATTATTCTTGTTGTTAGCATCTAATAATACCGGCCAGACAGACAGAAAGTTTCTCTAACTCAACACATACGCTATTTAACAAGGGTTTGGATACTAGGATATCAGTACCTACCATCCAGTCAGACAGGATCATGATTCATGAGTCAACTAGGAATCCTCCCTTCTATTTCTCACGCACACTATTCTGAATAATTAAAAGTTGCGACTGAGCTGCCATTTCGCTCGCAACTATCCATCTGTCTACTGCCTCCTATCTCTCCTGCTTCATCGATTATTGTCCTGTTACTTGGAGACGAGACAACAATTTCATTGCCACTACTCCTCCACATAACTTCTCTAAATAAATGCTATTCTACTCCGGTAATTTTTTACAATACTGTTCACGTTCGTTGTTTTCCTAAAATTCAGCAATCTGGAATGATGATTGGAAACTTTCTTTCTCTTAATATTTAGACCTATTACTAAAATTTCTCTAAATCGATCTTGTAAGATATGTTATCGCCTCAATTATTGTTATTTATCTAAAATGCATACCCCATAAAGGTTTTCTGTCAAGAATAACTTTTGACATCTTACTTAATAAAATCTTTTGATTCTTTGGTTAAGATGCCGATCATATGGTTTGTTATGATATCCTGCCAACAATAATCGGTTAAACGTGTTTTTCCGTGGAGTTTTGCAGGCGACCAATTCAGAAATATAATCTTTAGTTTAATAAACAGAGAAAGATATTTGTAAAGATTAATATAATTGATGATTAGTTATTTATAAGGGGTTTCATGTTGTTTTATTTCAATATTTTGATGGCGTTAGAGAAACCCAAATATTATATTAAAATATATAATGAACTCGAATGTCTTTTGTCTATTTCCATGGCTACAGGACGTGCTGGATCGCATCGTAGAAAAGTCTTCCAGCATCCCAGAGGAGGTGGGTAAGGATGCTAAGGCAGTGACCGCTCTGCTCCGCAAGCATACAGCCTTTGAGAATGAAATGGGCCGACTGAGTCATCAAGTGGAGGGCATTGTGGAAGCGGCCAATCACCTCCTGCCCTCCTATGCAGCCAATCACGAGCGCCTTATATGTGACCGTAGGGACGAGGTAGTGAACGCTTGGAGGCAACTCCAGAGGTCGGCAGAACAGCGCAAGATTAGCCTTCTTGATGCAACAGACCTGCACCGCTTCTTCTCCATGGTGCGAGAGTTGCGGCTCTGGATGGATACTATGAGTGTTACCATGAACGCTAAGGAGAGACCACGGTACGTGAGGCGCTGTCTTTTCTGAATAAATGCTATCTAAATACTACAACTGTTAATCGTTTTGAATATTATCGGTAGTACAATTATTATTTAAAGCTGTTCTGCGTTGATTTGTTAGCTACATTCTAAAATGAAAGAGACACTAAAATGTCTCTCACCTCTTCTTCAATCTCTCAGTTTCCATGGTAATGGAATGTGTACAAGCTTCCTATACTCCGCATAGCGGCGGCTCTAGTTGGAACTTGCTTCTAGTGTTATTGATTGTTACTGTTAACTTAACTACCTGCCTATGTCGATCGTCTATTTACGTTTACTTCAGTTGCCTCTTTGAGTAACTCTTTGCCACTCTCCCGCAGTCTAGTAATCTGCTCCTTCCTTATACCTGTCTTCTCAATTTCAAAGTCTGTCTTCCGAGGGAGTTCAAAAAATAAACTTTCATTGATTCTGTTAAATTGGATCTGTTATCTAATATGGCGGAGTGTGCTGTTTCATTTGCTGTTTTAATTAATTTTCTTGGTGTTCGAAACAAATCTTACCAATTATGAAGAATTTCTTAATTTGATTCATTTATCGTTTTCTTCTCTCTATTTAATTAAATACTTTTGCTCTTCAAAGAAGTTGTGTTTGATTAAAGCTTATTTACGGTGAAACGTCTTCTTGCATCCTAAATATATTTTCGTTAATAAGTTTAATTTGAAATTTGCTCTTTCTAACGAAAGAAAAAGATTCCTTAATTTAAAGTTTTGACAACAATTGTTTAACAACGTTTTATATTTTGGCTTCTAACCGAATTTAAGCCATTCTCGACCAAATTTATAAACATCAAACGGGTCTTGAAAAAATGGAAAAGTCTTGAATTTGAAAAAAAAAACATTTCATCGTGGTAATATTCGTCTTGTAATATTTTGCTTTTTTAAAAAATATATTTTCAATTTTGGTGGTCCAAAACTTTATTGTTAAGTTACTGAAATATTGAAGAAAAAAAAGTAATCAAATTAGAAAAATAAAATTGTTCCATAAAGTTTTGGACCACCAAAATAGAAAATATTTTTTTAAAAAAAAGCAAAATATTATAAGACTTTTCCACGATGAAATGGATTTTTTTTGCAAATTCAAGACTTTGTAGGTTTTCATTTTGTTATTGTTGCTTTATCGGCTAAATAATAACATTCATGTTTTGCTACCTTGGAAAGTTTTGCTACATTTCTCTTTGAGTCTTGAAATCTTTAAATTGCTTTTCAAAATTTCTTACGAACCCTGATGATACTGAATCATATTAAATACATAGTTAAAAAAATTAAAATTACACAATTTCACATATGAAGATAAACTAGATTTGGCTAAGTTGTTTGAGAACGTATTTATTTAAAGGCCGAAATTTATAACCCCCTTTTATTATTTTTTTGTCTACTTAAATTTCAAATTTTCAAGGCGCTACTGAATTTATCCAGTAAAATCACTCCAATTTATCAATATATGTAGTAACCCTTTTTTTAGTATCCTGCAATAATCATTTTAAAATGTATTTATGCTGGTCAATTTTTTGTCAAATTTTCCGTTACATTTTACAAGCTGTATGTGTACATCAGAATATTTCTTTTAACTTTGTTTCATGACAATATCCTTCTTAAATTTTCATCTTCAAAAAACATGGCTTCATTTTCATGATAGTACAGTAAACATTTCTGACGTCTCCATTGTTAAGGTCATGTCATCAAATTCAACGTGTATTGTAAACATGATCCAATTACAGAGACGTGTCTGGCGTGGACCTGCTAATGAACAGCCATCGCACAGTGAAAGCAGAGATCGACGCTCGCGAGGAGAACCTGAGTATCTGTGTAAGTCTGGGGCGAACTCTTCTTCAACGGCACCACCCACGCCAAGAGGAGGTGCGCGAGAAGTGCATCGAACTGGTGACTCAGCGAGTCCAACTAGGGGATCAGTGGTCAGAGCGTTGGGAGGAGCTTCAGTTGATGCTGGAAGTCTATCAGTTTGCCAGGGACGCCGCGGTCGCAGAATCCTGGCTTGGGGTGCAGGAACCTTACCTGGCCAATCACGATTTGGGGGAGAGTCTAGACGAGACCTTGGCACTGCTCAAGAAGCACATTTCCTTCGAGAAGGCTGTTGCTACGCAGGAGGAAAGATTCTTGGCCTTGAAGAAGCTAACTACAGTGAGTATTAAATTGGTTGATTGAACATCACTTGTGTACATGTTCATTAGACCATCTGTGTTCTTGTTATCCATTATAATGACTTTCAATAGGAGGGAACTTGTGTTGTAAATCATTTCCCCATTTGTTGTTATTAGTTTGAGTTGAAGGAACGTGAACGCACCCCTGAAACAGTGATTGCCCGACAACAGGCCAAACAACGTCGAATTGACGAAGCAATCCGCGAATTCCAGCCGCCGCCACCACCTCCACCAGAGCCTGTGCGTCAACCCGTCACTCTCATAGAGGAAAAGAAGGCAGGACAGGTGATGGCAGAGTCTACTTCTTGGGGACAGGGGGGATCTTCACAAGGGGCCCAAGCTGAGCCAGATATTCCTCAGCATGCTAAGGCAACGACACCTCAGCCAATGGAGGTTTGTTTCTAATAATTATTTCTATATAAATTTTAAAACATGTTTGAATAATTTTATAAATATATTTTTCCCAAAAAATAATTTATGATAATAATAATATTCATTATAACATTATATGTTACTGTTATCATTAGTAAGTAGTATAAAGCATATATAGTTATTTTCAGTTATGTTTGCATTAATTTTATTATATTTTGTTGCTTTATATTGTCAAATTGCTCTTTTTTATCCAGGGCATTCTTGTCCGCAAACATGAGTGGGAGAACAAGGACAAAAAGGCTTCTGGACGGTCTTGGCATGAGCTGTACATTGTATTTATTCCAACTGCGGACGGCGGCACCTTATCAGCCTACAAAGACCAGCGTCATTACCGTGAGCGTCCGCATGACCTCTACCATCGCGAGACACCCATTCTTGTGACGGGAGGCTTTGCCGCACCCGCTTCAGACTACGCGAAGAGGCCTTGGGTGTTCCGCTTGAAGTTGGCCAATGGAGGGGAGTTCCTATTCCAGACTCATGGCCAAGAGGAGATGAATTCGTGGGTGGCGGCACTCAACAGCACTACTTCGGGGTCCACTTCTTCCCGGTCGGCGACATTACCGCATGCCAGCCAACAGCCGGAGGGGTCTGGTAGTGTTAAGAAGAAGTTCTTCACTCTAGGGCGAAGCAAGAAATAGACTTGAATTTACTCTTATCATCATTATCTTCAGTAAATGTATAGCTATATTTGTCGAACTAATTAATTTTATTACCGGTATTTGTTGTGCTCTTTAAGTTTCTCTCATCTTTTGCTTGCCAACTGCAGTATGAGTATGATATCTATGCTTATCTAAATATTCTGTTTTAATTATCGACACTGCAACCATGAAATGAGTTGTCGTCGTCATATAAAAGATTGTTTCGAATTTCAATCTCACGACAAATACCTACAGCACAACGTTTTACTTATTAGAATTGCAGTTCTATCCTTTCATTTCGCTTCAATTTCACTGTGCGGTTTTTGGTCAATTAGAGATTATTTCACATTTATTATAACACACCAAGGTAAATACATTCCTCGTTATAATTAATTCCAAATACTTTTATCAGTCATCAATTTATTATATACTTACTATATTATTATCTGCCAGTATCTGATCAACATTTACTTCATACAAAAGATTACAACCACCGGATTTGGTATTATTCTTATTTCATTGGCAATCCGTGGTCTACCAATAATTATCCTCGAGAGGACTGAACACATAGATAATATAAAACTTCTGTTTTTTATTATTATTTAATTTCTCCCCATGTGCCCTAATGAGATTCTAATAAATGTACATGATTAATTAATTACTATACTTGATTGTGTTATTCCGTCAACCATTGTTATTCAATATACCCCTTCTATAAGTACTATTTATCATCATATCTATTTCTTTCTTTGTGGACAGCATTTCTCCTTTATTACAGTGCATTCCAACACAATTTGTTTATTTTTTCAATTTTTTTGGAGGTTTTCTTCTCAACCTTTCTTCTTTCTATATTTTTAATGTGGAAGTTTTCACTATCAATATTTAGTACAGCCTACCGCATAGCTAATTAATACTATATTGACATTATATTATAACCTCCCAGATCACCATAATAGGCCTGTATTGATGTAGCTTTATGTTTATTTATAGTATAAACATCACATTATACATGCGTAAATATTATTTGCTTTCTATAGCCGATCAGAGTTGTCGTTATATCCTCTTTATTTAGCAAGTTTTTCAATAAAATAAACCTGTTTATCCATGTTTTTATTGCCTTGTTTGCTTTACAAATATTTGGGAAATGGTAAAAGAAATGTGTATTAACTATTTAAGTTATATTAACTACCATTTATTTAAGAGACGTTGATTGATAATCCGACGCATTTAAAGTTTCGCCTTTATTTTAAAATACAGTTGATTGGTTTTAATGTCAAGTTTAGAACTTTTCGTACAATTTGTAAAAAAATTAAATAGTGTAATGCTGATTTAAACATTAATTTATGTTCTTCATATATCTCGTTAAGTTGATTAATGTTATACATTTGTTTATAAAAAGTGTTATTATAGCGAGCGTTTATTTCGAATATTGTATAGCATTATTGATTAGTAAATTATTCGTAAATTTTTGTACTTTAAAATACCACTCAAAAAATAAAATATAAGACTATTATACTTTTCCAAATAATGAAATTTAGATACATGATCAAATATATCCATTTTATAGGTTAGTTTCATTGATACCTATTTAGTAAATATATAGGTTTAAAATGCAAAAATAGTATATCTCTGCATGGTTAGATGTGAGAAATAATTATTTAGGTAAATGCGTAATTATAATTAAAATGAAAAGTGAATTTAGTAAATTGCATTGAACAAGATAACAATGAAACTTTATTTGGCACGATCATAAAAAGTATTTACATAATATATATTTGATGGAACTAAATGTGTATATACTTAACAAGAAAATTATTTAAAGTATAAAAAAACGTCAAGAACGTGACTGACAGGAGTTTGTATAAAAAAATTTTTAAATGTAAAACTTCCTCCATATACTATAGTGTTGATAATATACTGTAATAATCCGTATTACCATTAAAATTAATGTGAATAATTTAATTAAAATTTATGACTGACTAACAAAATTAAATGATTCATAGCGTAAAATTATGTAACATTGCGAAAATTTCATGAAAAAATATACTGTTAAAATTATTCTAAATATAATGAACAATCCTATAATGTTTTAAGGACTTTATAAGTGAAAGGTTATCAAATGTAGAAAAAGAAATAATGTATAGGTCATATCACAAAATAAAACATATTTAGTTGAACTATCTGAAATCAATTTTGATTTCAGACATATAAATTTTACCACAGTGCTTGTGTCCACGTATGTGATCTTTCACACCAGCGGATTTTCTTCACCAATCTCTTCTTTGACGTCTTTATTCGGCCGTGTATTGTCTACAGCCTTGATTGTTAATGTCATAGACATAATTCGTGGAAGCAAAAAGGTTGTAAGCAAACCGCCAACACCCAACAGTAGCCATACTCCATTCAATAGAGCCGAAATGTCCGAACAAACCGCCGTTTGAACGGTGTCGTATGCCTGATACAATGGACGGCACTTACCAACAGCTTGCATCATCTGACGAGAGTAAACGGACATCAACGTCAGGGACTCGGCCTTGGTGTTCTGGGTGATGTGTTTGTTGTAAAGGTTCTCGCACATGTCCAAAAGAGGTGGCTTGTCATCCAGGCGTATTTGCAATACTTTTATGGCCGCTTTAAGATCCTCTACTATTGGTTTCACTAATTCAAGTCGATCGATATTTTGTATATTTTGTTGCATTTGACGGAGAATATCGACGCAACGTTGAGTTCGGTTTTGAATATTATTCAGAAGCAAATTAAGTTTTGCTCGTTTTCTGCTGTCGAGGTTAGAATTTTCGCTAGCGTAAGTTTCAAGAAAAAGGACAAATGCAGCTCTTGAAGTATTCATAAAAGTTTGAAGTTTGGTAGAGTCAAGTCTCTGAATTCGATCAGGATAGTTGATTTTGTTGAACATTTCTAATTGGCCAGCCTGTTCAATGTCCTGAAGCATTTTGGGAGGAATCATTTGATCTGAACGAAGACCCATCATCTGTTCTCGAAACAAACGTAAGCCAATTTTGGTGAAATAGTCAGAGGCATCAAAGTTTTTATTCATATCCGCAGAATTGAATCGATCGAGAATATTGAAGGCTTCAAGGATCCCGGTATTTTCACGACATTTTACTAACAAACCAGAGAATAAATTTCTTGGTTTTGGAACGGGGAACTCCATTTCTTTTGAAATTGAAAGCCATTTGTTGTCAAGAAAATCATTCAAAACTTTGTCCAGTGGAAGAGTGGTATTTAAAGTTAATTTATCCTCGTTAGCAGGCAAATATCGACACACTTCATTTTCAAGATAGCTTCCAGCAAGGAAAAGACCCGTGATGAGGACAATAACAGGAATCATACAAAAAGTTATTATAATAAGAAGTACAAAGCACTGCTTACGTCCAACATCTGAGAAATGTTTCTTCGGTAGAAAATGATAATAAGAAGAAACACCGGATGAACTGCACATTGTGACAAGAACACATAGTGCTATAAAGACCAGTGAAGCTATTGTAATGGAACCTGTTCTCACCTTTCCACTAATTGCATCGAGTAGTTTATAATTCATTTTGATAATGCTAGCAGCTTGCTCCTTAAAGCCGACGTCCATCTTTAACCACACCTGGCTGGTCATATTCCGGATGAAATTTGGTACGTTGAGCTCTTCCTCCACTCGTTGGACAAATTGAGCGCTAGCTTTCAACGATTGCTTTTTTCCTAATTCCATGTCCTCGTAAATGGATTGGACCGTTTTGTTCTGTCGTAGCATCAGGAACTCGAAAGAGGTGGCAAAATCAAGGGCAGTTACAAAGTTAGGAATACCCCGTTGTCCCATATAGCAGTTTGATGTAATGGCATTGAATTCCTTTTCACATTTTGAATCAGCAGAACAATTCTCCAATCTGTGTAAAACTCGCGCCAACTCAATAACCAACGCATTACAGTCAGAATTGAAGCCATCGTATATTGAATTGAACTGTTTTTTATTATCTAGCAAAGCTGTGGAATTTGTATATAATGACACCAAAAAAGTAAGCATTTTATCTCCTTTGATAAATGTATCTGTGACTCCAAGCTTCTTTAGAAGAATGCTTTCGAAACTTCCCGACGTTCGTTTCTGCATATTATTGATCTCCTCTATAATCGATTGGACGATTGGCCGAGTATCAAATTCGGCCTTCTCAGCCAAAGTTACCAGATATTGACTGATGTGGTTAACGGCTTGTTTCACAGCGTCGAATAAGTCCACAGTAGTAGAGGATGAATTCTTGGAGCCTTGGTTCATACTGAGTGCACCATATAAGTTCGTATTGGCAATTACTAGAAACACACACACAGCAAAGAGTAGTAAAGTAAAGAAAAGGGTGGAAATTTGGTCTAATTTGGAGATAATTTCGTTTGTATTTTTTTCCTCCTCTATTTTTCCGAATAATATCTTTTTCCTACGACGTAGTCGTTCTCTACGATGAATACAAATAAAACGACACACCAGTATTCCAAGAATGCTGAAGAATAAAATCCACAGGATAGAAAAAATCAGACCAGCAATTACGTTCCAACTGCTAAAAGTAGAAGCACTATTTTCAACTGAACGATGAGATTTTGAACTAAGAGCCTGGGTTCCATTATTGAGTTCTGAAACGGTCATTTCTCTGAGAAGTTTTCCGAACATCCCACCGTTGTCTTCTGATGTTGATTTCCTTTGCCGGATGATGCTTCGAGTCCATGACAACCAGGACTCCATGGGCCTCTCTCTTGAGGCCTTAGCAACTGCGCTGGCTGTTTCGTTATGATAGTCACAATATGGCCAACTGTTTTTTCTCAATTATTATACTTATCTAATCCACAAACATAATATATACAGAATATACCGTGTGAGTTTTTGTTGAACAAATTAATGTTATCGATTAAAAATTCACCTCCACTCAGTTTAACCAGATTATTGCACCGTAAGTTGCATGGAAGGCGAAATATATACCGACTTTAAACGGAATTTGTTGTGGTCTAACATTATAACGACACCCTACGTATGAGCTAGTTGAAATAGTAGTATATTGTGTGCTCAAAATTTCTCACTTACGTATGTATCATTAGTTGGTTACTTTAATTGAAAGACTTTTACAACTATGATGACTCGTCTTTTTGAGTGACTGAGGGGCTAACTATATAGGTGCACTCAAATGGTTACTCCTCAGATTGCATCGTACTTATTATACATAATACAGAGAGATAGTGTGGAATATAGACGTAGGCTACTGTACATCGATGTTAATCTGTCGGTATTGTTGGTGCAAGTCTTTTATGATAACCAGTGAGCATATGTTGTGTTGATCGTTAATTGAAAATTTTGATAACTTGTTCACTGTGCTCATAATTAGAATTTTGTTCAAATATGTAATTATTTTCAGTTTATAATAACATTGATAACTTCGCGGCATTACACCATAATCTATGTATATATTTTCAAATAAAAACCCACAAATCCTGTAATTTTTAATGGTATATATGTTACAAGGTTTAGCTTCGTTTTTAACTTCTAATTTAAGTTCAGTATAGAAGGCTCCATTTATTTTCATAAATAATTTTGGCTAACTATTGAAAGGTTGTTAATATAATTTTACTTTATTTGTAAATTACAATATAGTATAATTTCAATTTAATTGAATTTACTTTTACCTCCATTTATTGACTTTGAACATACAATTTAATTTATTATAATATATTTTATAAATTGTATATAATGTTTTTTTATGAAAGGTCTTTGTAGAATAATTAAAGTTGCACAACCCGCTAAGCTGGTTAAGATGTTGCTATCGAATATATTACAATGATTGTTTACCTCAATATAATATCTCTATTCTAATGATTTAAAATTAACAATAATCCTTTAGTCAACATTTAGTATGAAGACTAAATTTAAATTGAAGTCATGTTTTAAAACAAATACAGAAATCATTAAATTGATTTACGCACACAATATTTTTTGGTTACTCGGAAATTCCAATAATCTCTTTACTTTTCGGAACTATGGGACGTTATTGTTATTAAAGATATTCTACAATTTATTTGTAATCTCTTATTGCACAAAATGAAAAATTCAATTTCAATATAATTTAATTTTATGTAAAATGTCCTTTTAATTATATATATAGGCACTAAATCGCAATAAAGGTATATTTTTTTGATTTTTTGTCCAATAAAAATCATGTTGACAACTTTCGAAGCAGACTTTCAGAATATATCAATATCTTTCACATATATACATTTTTAATATTTTATTTTGTTTATAAAATTATACATATAAAAGAAATATTATATACAAACGAATCATTTGAATTTTTCAACAAATTATTCTCAGAAATTATATCGCGCTTGTTTGGCCAACATTTCGCTTTAAACATTACATATTTATCTATCTAAATGTAAACAATAATTAAAGTATAAAAGTAAAAACTATAGTTTTAATACATTTTTATCTTAAAATTTATTTAAGCGTATAAAGAATTGAATTTTAACTGAATTTTAACTGAAATTTAATTAAAATTTAATTAAAATTTACTGAAGCCGAATTTTAACAGTTTTAAAATAATTAATTACTCTTATTACACTGATACACTTGTTGGATTTTTTAAAGATGGCTATTACATGATCGTTCTAATTAAGCCTTATCATTGATGTGGAAGCCGAGGAGTTTGGTGGTTCTAGAAGTACCTATCGCGACGCCATCGATTTCAGTTTCTTTTCATTTTGGTTATTTTCTTTTATTGGATATTCGAAGTTCCTTTGATGTTGTGGTCTTTTGTCCAATCCGATAGAGTTTGGGCTCTAGAGCTGAGAAGACTTCTGTTGTGGCCATATAAGTTTTTAATTAAGGTACTATCGTCAACGAATTATAAGAACGATGAAGCCAATAGGACCAAATTTGGTACCTTGTGGTACTCCGGCAGAGATATATCCTTAGTATTTGACCAGCAGCTTTGCTGATGAAGGTCTGGTCTGACGAAGGTCTGTTTCGATTGATGTGGGATGAGACTTCTTGGGAAACGGTATTATGTCCACAGAGCGCCAGTGATCTGGCCAATAACCTTTTTTCATAGACGTACAAGATTGGAGGGGCGAGGATGCTTCTGCAATCGCACCAAATCCAATTGGGGACATTGTCTGGTTCGATAGCTTTCCTTAGCTTGATCTTGTCCATAAGACTAGCGATTTAGGCAACGTCAAGCAAGACATCATCAGTGGTGACAATCGGAGATTGAAAAATAGACAATACGTTGACGTAAAAGCAGTGTCCATCACCCGGAGAAATTGTCAGTGTTAAATTAGTTGTTTTTCATTTATATTACTATAAGTAATATAATTATAGTTGCTCGGTTTTTCAATTGAGACGAAAGATTTTTCATCTGAGGAATCTTATACTCCCCTATTGCTGACTATTACTTATATTCTCAATAACTGAAGAGTTCAATCATTTACTTAATCCTGAATATGGATATTATCAACAAATGAACTAGTTATCGTCGCATGAGACGATTACAAGTTATTACATAACTCGATAGCTCCTGCGTTCTCTTAGGTACCAAGAGAACATTTTTACCAAGTGACCATTATTTGTTTTTTATTGTATAAATATCTTATTTATATGTATATGAACAGTTGAGACCAACATGTTGGAAAGATAATTCGTATATTATTAGATTTCGCAATATATGTTTAGCAGGTATAAGTCGACCGGGTGTTAGAGTGCAACATTTGACGATAACTATTACTTGTGACTCAAATTTGACTACATAATGTCTTAGTGTATTTTAATAGATTTGTATTCACTATTCAATTATTGAACTATATTTTACCGTATCATTTGTTTGCATATCATACTGTATCTCATAATCAATGACATAGATTCATTAATAATTCTTAGATAATGCAAACACGTTATATACAATTGAACACAATATATTGTCAAAGCTTTCGTTAAGTCTGAAGACGTATGTTTACAAATTGTTGTGTAGGTAGGTACTCTTAAATAACTTCACACCATAATTAATGTGTACAAATAAAAAAACAAATATCTATAGATTATAAAATTTGCACACAATGTTTAAAACGTTACATTAACAATTTTTTTTGCTGAATTGTCAAGCTTGAATAGATAAAATCATAAATGTTCTTCTCTTTAACCATTTTCGATACTGGTGGTCTTTTTATAGGTCACTAAATTGTGTTTTTTGCTTATAAATTTAGAGTGGAAACGCTGCTATTTATTATGTTAAATAATAGCTGAACTATTTCCTAACTTGAAATTGTAAAGAGTAATAATTCTGATTATTTTGTAAAATATAGAATATTTATCAACTTAATATGAATACAAAAATATTCTTGATTTTATTATAAAAAAACTCACTAACTTTACTTCAAAATGTATATTTTTGTTATTATTTGTTATACTAATATAAATGTTCCAGGGTGATCCAAAAGTCCTTGCCGCTAGAACACTGAGATAATATATTTACATAATTACTTTATAAATGAATATAAT
>JAUZNC010007295.1:0-33853 GCA_034780395.1 Vannuccia rotundouncinata | reverse complement strand
CCTATACGGTTGTAATGTATCACATTCAGATACTTCTTCAAATTTCTTTTATATTGTAATTACATTGCAGTGTGCATATATGAAATATGACGATTTTTATGTTATATTCAGTGCCCATTTCGTCCTCCATGGTAAAACCTATATCTATTTAATATGCTTGATATATAATTTTATCACATACTGATTACATTTAAATCATACTAATCTATGAACAGATATTATTTCAAACAATTACAGACTTTCTATGTACATGTAAATTCATGTTTTTACTCACATGGCATATATTTATGTGTCTATTTACATATCAGTTTTGTGATTTTAAACATGATTTTAAACTTACTATTTTGCACAAATAGTATCTCGCTTTGTTACATTTTTATCATCTGATTTTCTTTACTATTTTATATGATTCGATTTTATATATTTTTACTTACAACTTTTCAAGAAGGTTTTTGTTATACAGTAAAATTCGTATATGGTTATATATGGCTACATATATACAGTTAACCACGTCTTAAATGTTCTTAATCACTATGAATGACATATTAAGTTATATTTTTTAGTTTGTGGGTGTCTAGAGAACCATTTCTGAAAATTTGGTGCTGGTACTCGAAATTATGATTAGCTCCTATTTTTGGGGCTCTTCAATGGTGTCTTATTTGACCCCAGACAGAGATAACATGTCTTAAGTTGTAAATTCTTACTCAGGGACCCAGACCACGTGTTTTTGCAAAGAATTGTCCTGGTACTCAAAAATTATGATTAGAACCATCTTTGGGGGATAACCACGTCTTAAATGTACTTAATCACTATGAATGATGTCTTAAATTATATTTTTTAGTTCGTGGGTGTCTAGAGTAGGCAAGCCTGTGCAACTTAAGACGCACCATTCTGAACTCAGGCACAAAAGATCTATTTATTCCACCTATCAAACCTTTGGTACTCAATATTATGATTAGAACCCTCCCGGCTCCTGCACTATAATGTTGGGTGTATTTTCCCATCTGTGCATATTACTAATATGTGCTATGCAAATTACCAATTGATTTCAGTTATTTGAATAATTTAAAAAAAAATTATATAAAAATCTAAATTATATACAAACACTTTAATATAATAAAACATTTAATTCAAAAATAATTAAAAAAATTATTTAATATTTTTAACAGAATTTCTTTATTTAACTCAATATAAAGCAGTCGAATTCACAACAGTAAATTATTTAATAAAACAAATTCAATACAAGCAACCAAATATATATATATACATATACATATTAGTTATTATTTATAGTAGAATTAATTTTCTTTAATTCAACATAAAGCAGTCAAATTTACAAAAATAATATATAAATTGGTAATTTGCACAGCAAAAATTAGTAATAAGTGCAGATTGGTAAACTGCGCCCAACAATAATTCTGAGAATATCTGAATTTGGAAATTCCAGGAATCCAAATTACAAAAGGCTATTTTTAGATCTAGATTTCTTTTTAGAAATATCAGGTTATATTCCAAAATATTATATTAGCAAATTTTATATATATCCCTATGGGAAAAGACTTCTGCACCCCCCTATATATAATAATATACATTAATTCAATAAGACTATATATAATTATATTTAAAATCTGAAAATTTAATAGCAAAATATGGTTAACCATTAAAACTAAATTTTGTGTGATTTTTTGCTAAAATTGGTTTAATATTAATATTCAAAAGTAGCTGTGAATAAAATAATTTGTCAATTTTTTTTAATACAAAGAAATCAGTTATATGTTCATAATCATATTCAATGAAACCTTTTAAAACCTTATAGTAAAACTTTATAATTTTATAAGAAATACGAATTTTCCTGTAAAGTAACCTAGTATTGTATAAATAATCTTATTTTTAATATGTGAAAACAAAAAAAAGCTCTGTGGTCCAAACTAACCCGTCCAACACTGGTAGATATCCATTTCAGAATGTTTGCTCCATTATCTACAATTATAAGGGGGTCAATATTGCTATCTCATTCTTTGTATCTGGAGTGTGGTAACAGCCAGACTATAAGTAATATTGATATAGATTCAATAATAATTACTAACATACAAATAATTTAACTTATTTAGTTTTGATTATTACAAAATTAAATCATAATTTCTTTCTTCCCTGGAGTTGATGGTGGGTATTCTCTCCCAAGTAAGTATTGCCTACTTTTCCCATAATCCAATTTTGCAAGGACAGCATTGTATTTCAGCCAATGTTTGAGTATTGAACTGTTTGCATTGGAATAATGTTCCTTGGCATGGTTATGGAGGTGGTAGATAGAACTTCCTATGTATGGGTTCCCACATTTAGAACACTTGACCTGGTAAACACATTAGGTCCTATGGCAGATTTTTTGGATATTGATTTTGCTGTTTGATGTAGCACAGGGAGTTGAAGTAAATTTCTTGAGAGTGCCTCAAATTCTCAACAGTAGTTGGAGTTTTTTGAAGAGATGCACAAATTTCTAATCTTTGATGTCATTGATATGGGAATCTGAGATATGGTAGAACTTCAGTTCATCATTTCTTTCTTGTCCTGCATTGGGCCTTGTCCAGAATGGAATCTGAGAAGTCATTGTCTTTTAGCTTTTCATAAAAATTGTTAATATTTGCCACTTTGTCTGCATCATTAGTGCATCTTTGGCTGATATGTTCAACTTTGTTGCTTTCGTCTTGATCTTGGTTGACATAGGAAGGGCTGATTTGAAGTTTATGAACAATTTGCTATGGGTTGCATAGCAAAAGTTATAAGAGCATCTACCCCCAGTTACCACACACCCTTGAGAACCCTTGAATTTTGTAATGCCCCTTGTGAATTGACAGATTTAATAATTTTCAGACTAATGTTATTCTTATCATTTATAAGATATATTTTGTGTTTCAATATCAACTAGAGAGATTAAGATTAAACTCATTTTTTATATATTTGGTGAATTTAATACTTTTTTATTAAACTTTCATGCAATAACTTTTACTGAATGTTTTTAGATTCAATTATTTCAAAAGTTGTCTTCTGAAAATCTTTTTGATTATCATTAGTTGCCTCTATATGTTTCAACCTGTCATTAAACTAGAATGACTAAAATGTCCTAATTTTGAAAATGTATTTGCTGATTCAACCTTATAGCTAATTATAATAAAGGTAGAAGAAGACAATTACAGTAATAGTTAGTTAAATATGTTCTTCAATATATTGCTTTCATATTTATATTTAATCATTAGCTTAAAAACGTTTATTTTTTAATAATTTATCCAACATTGATAAGTTCAAATTTCTTTAAAGATATTCTACCCGTGCCGAGATTGGCCAAGCTCCCAACCTCATGGACATTGGTAGTCGCCGGATCTTTGGTGAAGAACATGACATGTTCAGGAAAAGTGTTCGTCGATTCTTTCAGGAGGAGGTGATACCTCATCATGAGCAGTAAGCGTTTTCTTATTGATTCAGATGTATTTGTTGTTTAGAGATGCTATATATCAATGACTACAAGTATATATTTTTTGTTTTAGGTGGGAAAAAGATGGACAAGTTTCACGTGAGGTATGTTTTCTATTTTCTATTTTTTTTAGTAATTATAATTATTAGGTTAAAAAGTCATTTTTCCTAATGATATATTAAAATATTATACTAATTGTATAATTGTTTGTGAAAAAAGGTTTCTATAATTATATCTTTAATAAAACTTTACTATATGTTATCAAAACATCCATTGGAAATTTAAAATTAGGAATTACATTGCACAGTCACAAAATTTAATTTTGTAACAAATATATTTTGAATTATTTATTTCGCGCAAAATATATCATATAGTGCCTATTACTAAAAGAAAGAGAATTATATTTGTATTACTTGAATTTTATATAATTTGGTTAAAAGAACATTGTTTGTGTTTCATACCGATTATATAATGTTCTTGTCTTGCACGTAGATAAGTTCAAAGGTCTCCGGTTTTGTGGTGTACTCTGTTTAATAGATAAGTAATTTGAAGTGTATAAGTGCTAACGGTTACTCTTATTTTTATAGTTGACAAGGATAACTTCTTACTCAATTAGTTATTAATGTGATTACTGTTTCCTGGTGTATTTCATGTTGTAGCTATGGTTAAAGGCGGGCACACAAGGCTTATTGGGTGTCAACACTTCGGAGAAAGACCATGGTCTTGGTGGAGATTTACTGTCTGCTGCTATCGTTTGGGAGGAACAGTAAGAATTCCACTATTTTAATTAAAAGAACTTTACACGGTTTAATGAATAAAAATTCAATGATAAACTACAATTTAAAGTAACTTGTTTTGTGTGATATACATATTTAGAAGAATACTTATGGACACAATTATTACCCGTCCTTTATAGAGGCTACTCCAACTGCTCCGGGCCTGGTTTCGCTCTACACTCTGATATTGTAATGCCTTACATCAGTCACTATGGAACACAAGAGCAGAAAGACCGTCTACTCCCAAAACTCACGTCTGGAGAATTCATTGGAGCCATCGCTATGACTGAGCCAGGAGCAGGCAGGTGTGTAGACAATGTTTGATATTTCAGTTTATTGTTGACTAAACTGTTTTGTGTTTGTAAATAGTCAAACATATTTCTGATCACTACTGATGTATATCCACTTAACTGTGGCCATTTTTAATTCAAATAACCTTTCATTGTATAGTGAGGTCGCTTAGTGGAATTATCGTTACATGTCGGACAAAAGCACCAATTTTTTTTTATAGACATTTTTGATCATAGAGAACAAAAAAAATCGCATTCCTAACTATTTTGGATCAAGACAAAATGGCTGCCTATTTGGCGGTTTATATGAAAGTATAATGCTCAACTTATTAGAACATAAAACCAAGCAGAAAAATTATTACAAATTATATTTTACTTATTTTATTTAAAATATATTATTATAGTATAAAATGAGTGTAACATACGTTCAAAGTCAATAAATAGTGGAACAACATCGGAACCGTTATTTTGTACAATTCAAATAATTTTATGTAAAATATATTTATGAATTATATTGAATATATATTATTTTTACTATTTATTGGAAAAAAAAGTTTTTACTGTCTTCTATTTTCTTAAAAATAGACAAAATACTTATTAAAAGTGGTTTTGGCACAGTGTATATGTGACTGTGGATTATTCGTTAAAAATCGCGTATTACTAAAAAATTCCATTAAGGAGCATGATAAATACAGTTAGATGACTAGTTTAATTTATTAGATGAAAATTTATTAAGATGAACATAGAAATAGTACCGTTAAAATCATGTAATATATAGGTAAGCAATACATTTTATATTTTTTATTACAAAAATATTGAATTTTAATATAACTTTTACAATCCACACATATTCAATTTATGAATTCTGAATTTATTAATTATCATACAGATATATTGATTAATAATTACAGTTAATTTTTATGGTTCAATCATAATATATAATTTAATTATTATGTAATTTACTGTATTTTTTATTAGAATATTGATATTTCTTAGATAGTATTGCATATTTATAAAAAAATGTACAAATTTGCATAAAAAAAATTGTAAAAAATAACATAATGTTACACTCATTTTATACTATAATAATATATTTTAAATAAAATAAGTAAAATATAATTTGTAATAGTCTTTCTGCTTAGTTTTATGTTCTAATGATAATGAGTTGAGCATTATACTTGTAAATGGTAAATATACGATTTTTTTCATATAAACCGCCAAATAGGCAGCCATTTTGTCTTGATCCAAAAGAATTTTTTTTGGAATGCGATTTTTTGTTCTCTATGATCAAAGATGTCTATAAAAAATGTTGTGCTTTTGTCCGACATGTAACGATTGTTAGTATTTTTGGACGTAAGTGTTATATTAGTCCATAAATGTAGAAAATTATTAACATCACGTTTAACGAATTATATCTTGAACGATTGAGAACTACCTTGATATTTAGAATAATTCATATTTCAAGACGTATAAATGCAGTTTAAGATTCTTAAGCTAATAAATTCATTGATAGGTTATAAATCAATACCAAATGAGTCTTCGTATTTTTCATGTATACAAAAAAGTTTTTTCACTATAATTGAATTTTTTTTTAAAACTCTTAAATAATAACTGTGCATGGTCTGGTTTAATTATAGTGACCTTCAGGGTGTCCGAACTTACGCCAAGAAGGATGGGGATGACTACATTCTAAACGGCAGCAAGACTTTTATCACCAACGGTTGGCATAGCGACATAGTGATCGTGGTTACGGTGACCAAGCCGGATGCAAAGAGCCCTGCTCATGGAACCAGTCTCTTCATCGTGGAGAAAGGCATGCCCGGCTTCACCAAGGGCAAGAAATTGCAAAAAATGGGACTTAAGGTGCACCCTATTGATGTTATAACTGGATTCATGGTCCATAGTAGTCAAGGGGAATTTCTGAAAAGACTCTGAACCATGTGAATTCCTAAATTTCTAATTATGCAAATTTTAACTGTCTAACTGTAACTTTGACACTAGGCTCAAGACACTTCTGAACTATTCTTTGAGGACGTTCGACTCCCCAAATCCGCCCTTCTCGGCGAAGAGAACAAAGGCTTTTATTATCTGATGCAAGAATTGCCACAGGAGAGACTCCTCATTGCCGGCATAGCTCAGGCCACCTCCGAGTGGATGTTTGAGGAGACCCGGAAGTACGTTCGCGAGAGAAAGGCCTTTGGTCGAACCCTCTCCAACCTGCAGACCATTCAGCACACTTTGGCCAAGATAAAGACGGAGCTCTGTGTGACCCGAGCCTTCGTAGACCAGTGTTTGGAGTTGCACAACGAACGTCGCCTTGACAGCGGAATGGCCTCCATGGCCAAGTATTGGATCACCGATGTTGAGAACAGGATAGCCTACGATTGCGTGCAGTTGCACGGAGGTTGGGGCTACATGTGGGAGTACCCAATTTGCAAGGCCTATGTTGACGCTCGAGTTCAGCCGATTTATGGAGGGTCCAATGAGATCATGCGAGAATTGATTGCTAGAAGCATCATCAAGGATTAAATAGTGTGATTTGTAGCCGCTTTTTTATTATATAGTAATCATTACATATTTTTTACCATGGTTTGTAGCAATGGCCATTTCTAATGATATTATTTTGAAAATATTTTCGTATGTTATAATTCTTCTGTGCATGAAAATTGTTTTGTGTTCCAATATATCTTGCAATATTTTCATTAAATTTGTATCTCAATATTTCATGTATTATTCTTCATTTTATTCATTGCGGAATGTAATCTATTTCATTTATTCTTTTGGATTATTTTAAGTCAATTTTCGAAATGAAATTAATGAATTAATATTTTTAAATTTTGCATAACATATTTTAAGTGTAAAATGTTCAGCTCCATACTAGATTTTGCTTAATGACCTGCAATGATTTTAGGAAAAATATATAATTTTTAGACATTTTCAAGTTTATGTAGTATGTATTTTAAAAAATAAATCATTATTTCATAATAATGTTCATATCTTTAGTTATCTACATTATCTTAAGTTTATGATCCCCTCGTGCACGAAAACGAGTCGTCCAATTGAGCTAAAATTTGGAGCCAGTGCATCAAATTTTCTTGCGGTACTTATGAATTTGTTATCGAACACTGCCCTTAAAAATTTTCCGTTTTGCTTTTTTCGAAATTCTATACTTTTATATAAATATTTTGTATAGACTTATAATGCGCTGCCTTATTATATTAATATTTAAAACAAGCATATACATTCAACATTAAATTTTATTTAAAAAATATTCTTCAAATATATTGACTTGAGTGGTCTGGACCAACTTAAAGTTTTTAACCCTACAAATGTGCCAGCCTCTCAAATTTATGCCGAATCGGACGGATTGAGTTCTTTTTAAAATAAACCAATTCGTCCGAAGGTATGAATTAATTTACAGATAATAGAACGCAATTTGTCCGACGAGGATGGTATTTGTCGAGTGAACGCAAATCGTCGCTAACATGTTCATTAGCTAAAAAAAGTTTTTGATACTTTAGTAAAAAAAACATATTTCTAGAATAATATTTCTTTCTTTTGAAATTGGGTATAATATCATACTTTGGCAAGATACATATGGATACCAGATTTCGAAAAAAATCCAAGAAGTGGAAGTTGGTGATCCGGATCACATGATTTTTGAGTCTAGACCGCGAGGAATGCATAAAATTTGAGAATGAACTTTATCAATAACCAATTGTTTTAGACGTTGGCAAGTGTTACAAGAATACCATCAGAATACTACACGACTAATTTCAGCTTTCAATGACTACCACTACATGGATTTTTGAGATATCGGTCTTATGACGTCATCAAAGACCCATAAATCGATGACCAATGATTTAATTTTTTATAGATATAGTTATCTTGTTTTAGTTGTCTTGTATAAGTTCAGATGCTTCATTTTTTATTTTAAATGTGCAGTTCTTGATGCTCTTTTTGTGAATTTCAAAATGCCATCACTGATGACGGCATCAATAACCATAAATATCTATAACCAATATAAAATTTTGAATTTTTAAAATAAATTTTCGTTTTTGGAATATAACAAAATTTCACTCTTTTCCTACTTGATTTTTAAAAAATTGGCTTTTGATGACGTCATAGCCGAAAAATCAAGGTAGTTACGCCCAAAATATATTGAATTATACCTCTACGGTTACGCCCCCCCCCCCATAGTTCACCAGGTATAAAAAATGTAAATCCACGAGGGTTTATGAATCTGATCACTTCAAATATGAAAGAAAGGTATACAATGAAGTAAAGACAAGGTATAAAGTATTTTTAACTCTGAAAAATACTGCTTTAATTTCGATGAAAAATAACAAAACAAAATATGGTAATAAGATATTAATAAAAAATCACATAGTTATATAAAACATAGAAGCCAATATTGTACTGCTTAAGATAAAAATCATAAAATGTGATCTGTGCAAAGTAAACATAGGAATCTTGAGAGAATAAATGTGATTTGAGATAGGCGGTGGAGACTGGGGTATATTATTTGCACGTATGAGTGAAATCAGCTGAACATGGTCAATTATGGTGTGGAGATAGAGCGAACACAGACTGGAACAGAGATACATTGTGTTAGTTGCTATTGGCATAATTTTAAATAAAACACATTAGTACAGTAGAACCAAATAACAAAATCGGTACGATTATTTGCGCAATTTAGACTTAGTAATTCAAATATAACATGAATAGCAATGTTACAGCAAAAGCACGCGTGTATATTGTAAATAAAAGTTTCTAAGTCACATACAAAAACTTAATTAATTTACAGTGGAAAATACTTCAGCTAACAAATGCCTACAGTGTAACACATCAATACTATATTTTAATGTATACTAAAAGCTTTAAATTAAAAGGGTACATATTTATATTAACAACTATACCAATTACAAATAAATTTATCCATAATTATAAACATAACGTGTTCCACTTTGTAGAAGCCGGGTAGCGAAAGATTTATTTTAGAATATATTGAAAACAATTCGGTAAGAATCTCATTGGCATATTTTGTATATGTCCTCAAATTTTCTTCAATGTAAGCTCTAGAAAAAGTCGTCTAGGTAAATAAATGATCTCACTTTTTTGTCTTTTTCTAATTGATAAATTACAAAAGATTACCAAAAATTCCCCTGTTACCTTTCGTCTGACCGGCAAAACCGGAGCAGATGTGTCCGAAGTTACCGGACCACTGGATTCACTTTCTGAAAAAGTAAAAGGTAGCAATTAGAGTGAACGCTGATCCAGTAGATTTTCTAACAAACATTTACTTTCTGAGACAGGATCAGAGCCACGCGCTGATGCACCACTATGGTCCGAGTCAGATTTGGAGTTATCGATTAACGAAGGTCGACCTAAACGACGAGTCAAGGTTGACTGAAATATGCAACAATATTTCGATAATACTTTGAAAGTTTGATATAGTAAGTCATGATAATTTTCAGTGAAACAATATTTTAAAAAGCATGTCAATAAAAAACTTTATTATGGAATAGATCAAAATGGAAAGCTTAAAAATTAATACCAATAAGTTGTGTACAATTGAAAGGGGCATTGAATAAGTAGGTCAAATGCACAAGTTAATTAATTAATTTTATTAAATGTACAAGTAGGTAAAAAGGTGGGTCAAATGTACAAGTTAATCAAAGAATTAGATTAAATTAAAAAGTAGGTCAAAAGAAGAAGGGTATAAGGTTAAAGGGTAGGTCACATGGATCTTTTAGCAAAAAAGGTCAAATCCTTGGAAAGTTATATTAAAGGTATAATGAATAGATTATAATATATACAAAATTAGTTTCTTAAAATTGTTACACTTACAGGGACAAAGGATGATACCACCGATGCCGATCTTGATGCAATGTTTGAAGTGGTGGGATCCACTTTAACAAAGTGGCGTGGTTGTCTGTTTAGGGAAAGAAAATGCGTAAGAATAATTCTAGAAATGAAAGGCAATTGACAAATTTATTGATATTGACTACAAGAATGTTGCAACTGATAATTAAAATAAATATTGTAAAGTAAAAGACGGCCTTTTTATTCAACATTTATTCAAAACTATGATACGATAATTAATTAATCAATTGAATAAATAAAGACGTGCAGCAAATTAAAAGCTGCACGTGCACTTACGCAGGGGAGGCCTGTCTTGTTAGTTGAGTCGTATCGAGATGAGCCGTACTGAAACCAAAGCCCACACTGAGAATGGGCAAGAGTTCGATGTATTTGACGACAAGATGATCTCTCAGAGCGTCGCTCTCATTGTCCCAGGACATCAGACTCTTGAAAATAACTTCCAAGAGTTCGCGGATGGCATCGGAGAGTTCATTAGCCAGCTTTTCCTCGGGACCTCCTGCCTCCATTTCGTCATCCTCGATGAGTTTCTGGAGTGAAGTTGGTTGAAATGCAGTGAATTAAAAAGTCATAATATGACGACAATATATCATTTCAAACGGAGCAGAATATTACCAGATATACAGTTAGTCCCCCCATTACAGGGGCGTCAATAATTCCTTTTAGGTCTCCTGAGATCTTCTTGGAATCTCGTGAATTGGAATCTTCGAATTCTGCCAGAGTGTAGGATAAGTCCTTAAGTCGTTTACGAAGACTTTGAATAGCAGACTCGAAGGGACCATGTTTTTTCTGAGATGAGGAGATAATGTGTTGCGCAAAATGTTTGTGAAATACTCATATAGGTAAACGGTAACTCTCACTTTATTTGTTCTAACAACAGGCAACAGAGGAAGAAGATTGGGCAGGGATTCTTTGATGTACAGCTCAGAGAATTCAACAAACATTTCCTAGAATACAGGAAAGAAATTGATTGAAGTATTAGAGTGACATTCGGAGCTGATATGAGTTAGAGTAAAGTCTTCATACCGTCACGTTCTCTGTCTTGTTGAGATTTCTTGTATAGGTAAAGCACTGGACCTGATCCTTTTCGTAGTGTCTGTCAAAATGTAAACAAACATAAATAGAACGACTAGTGAGTCTTATCATCAGTCGCGTTATATCGAAAAATGTTATAAATATGTATGATTTAAAAGACAAAACATTTGGAATAGGTCAATATAGAAACTATAGAATACAATCGCAAACATTTGATGTTGAACATTTGCTGCCAAAACACTGTTGTACCTATCTATAGCTTCCAAAATCTATATGCAATCATTTTGATTGATTTTATTAAATATTTTATGATTATTGTATAAGGCTTATAGGATTACATTGTTATAAATAAAGGTTCTTTGGAAGTTTCTTCAAGAAAAAAGTTTATTGAAAGGTTCTTTGAGAAAAGGTTCATTAAAAAGTTTATTAGATTGAAAAAAAGGTTTTTTAGCTCTGTTTTTTATATAGATAAATCAAGAACCTATTTCAACAGTGTACTGAAGCATAAACTGCGTGGACGTAGAAGTAAATAGAAAATCTAAGTTTACACTTTTTAAGTTTTAAAATAGTATCACTTCGGTTATAATAATTCACAAATTCTCACTGTTGAATGCTGCGGTCCAACTTCTTGTTGACTAGATGTGCTGGTAGCTGCATCACTGGCACCACGCCAACCGCAAAGATCTTCTTTTCCGTTCCGCCGGCCTCCAACTGATGGATGGAGAAGCCCGCATCGGGGAACTGTCGGCTCACCATGTCCATGACGTCACGAAGAGCTCCGGTGCCTCGATAGATGAAGCTATTTCTGCTTTCCAGGTTGGTGTCATGGGTAACGAAGCTGGGATAGCCCTCACCATAGTAACGGATGAGATAGTAGTTGTTGACCGGGCGTACTTGACCTTGCGCGATCTTTCCATAGAGTTCACTTTCACGCCGCTAAGGTTGATAGTGAATTTGAATGATAATAACATAAAAGTACATAGTTGTCTGTTTTATTGGGTGGAACATGTACAGAAATGAATATAGCTTCATTTACATTTTGTTTTGACTATGATATCCCAAACAAATAAAAAATATTTAACAATTTCATTTGTTATTTTAATGAGTAGTATTTATAAAGTCACTATAAATAGGATTTTAACTGAATATCGAAAGATATAATCGAGTTAATAATTTGGAATTAAGATTTGGAACATAAATGAATATAGCTTCATTTATAATTTGTTTTTACTAAAATATCCAAAACAAAAAACATGAACCATTTAATTTGGAATTTTAATAAGTAGTGAGTAGTGAGTAGTATTTATTAGGACACAATAAAAATGATTTTAACTGAATATTGAAAGATAGAATCAAGTTAATTATTAGGATTCAGGATTTGACTTAATTTTGACAACATGATATCATTAACTATAGAAATACATGATTTTTTTTTCAAAGATAGATATAATATATCTTACTAGAATTTCGCTCAACTTCTTATAACAAGGCATCTCATTCTTGTAGAAGTCGACCAGATGCAAACAGACCTCGTTAGCTTTCTCCCAGTCGTATTCTTCAAAGCAGTCGAGAGAGTCGAGTAGTAGTCTTTCTTTGAGTTCCCTTTTGGTGGGCAGACTGGCGTACTTTTCCGAGACATTGCACGAGTTCTCCAGACCGGTACTTTCTTCCGTCCACTGGAGAGAGACAATCACAAATATTGTCTTGAAATTCAGCAAATTACGGCCAAAACGAAATGTGGAGTTAACTGAAACTTCTAAAACTATTATTTCGATTAAAATCAACAGAAAGTCAACATTTAAAATGACTAACAACTATATTTTTAAGATAATTTAATTGATTGCCGCCAGACTCATTTCTTATTTGAAATATAATTTTCCCAAATATATGTTAAATATTGGTAAACTCACGTCAAAATGGTTGCTGATAAACAAAAGAGTATATCCGGCTTCAGTGTTGTTCTTACATTCCTCGTGAAGACGAAGCAGTTTGAAAAGGTAGCCCAAGTACATATCGTGTCTGTTGACGCTCTGGTAGAAGTTCTGGGAGATATTTAGGAAATAAAACTATAGCAACCCATTTTTTTATTATGGATCAATTTATTGATATATAATAATGTGATAATATATAAATTTAGGCAGAATATCTCTCAGCATAATACTTTTTGATATTTCGCCAATGTTTCATTATATTCATTTCATATGAGATTAGAAATACAGGTTTAATCAACTTATTAATGATAAAATAAAGAAAAAAATTGTTACATGTAGTTATTTGTAAACAATTGATAAATTAATATTTTATAACCACGTCAATAAACACTTCATATAATAAACCTTTTGTACAGATATTAAAGCATTCTGACTATAACGCGTGGTCCGGTGGTGTAGTGGTTATCACGTCTGCTTTACACGCAGAAGGTCTCCGGTTCGAGCCCGGGTCGGACCTGTATTTTATTTTAATACATAAACTAATTACAACTATATTGATAATTTGAACAATTTCAACAAAATAAATTTAAATCATTCAAGCAGTTGTCTTTTTCTTACTTTACTTTGTGTCTATCAAATACAATCTATAGGTATCCACACCCTTCAGTGTTAGGTACTGCTACAAAAGCGAGAAACTTTTTTTCTACTCTAGGGAGTTCGAAGGCATTCGGTTTCTCCATGTCCATCCATGAACAATATCATTCCTTTGGTATAATTAGAAGATTGCAGCCTGTGCTTGTTTACAGAATTTTTGTTGGGAGATCCCATAACTATCGATACCACACAGCAGATCCCCAAGACGTATGACGACAATGTCCTGGATGAGATAGGCAATGAGCGTAGAGACGCCATTGCTAGAACATTTATATTTCAATATTAATATACTCTTGTATCGGCATCCAATTATATCCGTTTTGTATATAATACTAAAACATGAAAATTTTCACTTAATATTTCACTTAGAATAACTTTTTTCGTCTTAGCAGTATTTTCCGTGAACAATTATTATATATCTTACTGAAATAAAATGACATAATTTTTAGTGCAATAGATAGAAAACAGAATCGTACATTTAAAAAATTATTAAAAAATTATTTATTTATGAATTTTCTAAGGACTTGAAAATGATTAAGTGAGGTAAATTATTCACTTAACTCTAAGTCAAGTGAAAAATGGGTTTCAAAATATCACCTATAAGTGAAGTGAAAGTGAAAGATGCTTTGAAAATACCAAATCCACTTAAGTGTAAGTATAAGTATAAGAGAAAGTGAAAGTAGCTTTGACAATATGGCTCATGGTGGCTAATGTGGTAGCATTCCATTCTCGGTTAATAGCTTTTTTCTGTTAATTTATGAAAGACTCATCTCGTTTTCATCCAAATCATCTGAAGATCCTCATTGAGAATACGATGAACATGTCTTTTCTAAATACTGCACCTGACTCTGACGTCTTTCAGATAAGCGATTGTCAATAAATATGGCTTCCCTAACTGCCTCATCATTATTTTTTCCTTTGTCGTCTTAACTTTTTGTATTTTTAAAACTATTCCGCTTATCTATATCTTTGTAAAGTGTCAATAAAAAGATTTATCATAAGAAAATTCCATATCAGCAGAGAGTGTACGCTTATCTTCTATGGATGCACATAGTTAGATGAAATGTTTTTATATCGCTTCAATTTTCTATGATATTCAATAAACTAATTTAATTACGCACCACCCTATATTTTGCATCCAAACAGAACTGGAAAATTTTGAAACATGCAAAAATACAGAAGGGGTGCTTTACTATAACAACTTTTGAACAATATAAGCGAAACACACATCTTGGATAAAAAAAGGCCTAAAAAGATATTTTCTTAAAAACATCGATGATATCAATAATTCTTCTTTATTTCCCAATAATTCAACCATGTGTTTCTTTTTGACTAAAAATGCAAAATGATCAACATATTTAAAAATATTGAATAACATTTAATATGAAGGTGGTGAGAGCGTAATTCGATAATAAAACTTGTTGATATTATTATTTTGATAATGTATTTGCAGAATACGTTTAACAAACCTATGAAAAACATTGTGTGGGAATATTTGTAGTGACTTAGAACTATTTTGTAAAATACCATTTGCTTTTTTTTACAATTTCAAGCCACTTTATGATTAAATTATATATTATGTATTGCACATAGACATTAGTTCCTACGCTATAACTAATATACTATTACATCTGCCTATAACTTCAAATTAACTAATCAAATTGAAGTTATCTGGCTAAGAATTTTAAATACATTAATTTTAGATTTAATAATCAATATCTAAAAAATCAATAAAAATCAAATCAATATTTTCAACAAACTATTTATAATAAAATATTGATAATTCATAATCTTACTCTCAAATTAACTATGGCCAACATTCCATTGATCTTGGATTCATCACTAACATATTGGGAGTATTCGAGCAACAGCTGCATTTGTTTCAGGACAAGATTCACTAGACAGACCATCTTTCGGTCTGTACCAGCAGCGGCTGACATCAACGGCTTTATTTCCTCGATGAAGTCGAGATGAATAGAGTCAATTAACGGGTCCAGAGCGGTCACAATATCGTGCTCAAAACTTTTTAAGTTGATCTGCATCATGTCAGAGAGAATACGTACCGCACTTTGACGGTGTTCTGAGAGAGGGGTGGTTTGAGGAAGAAAAGGTTAAAAGAGGAGAGGATTGAGAAGGTAGGAAAGAATTGGAAAGAGGAGAGTGGAAGGAGAAGAAGAAGAGGAGAGTGGAAGGAGAGGAGAAGAAGAGAGTGGAAGGAGAGGAGAAGAGGAGAGTGGAAGAAGATGAGAAGAGGAGAGTGGAAGGAGAAGAAGAAGAGGAGAGTGGAAGGAGAGGAGAAGAGGAGAGTGGAAGGAGAGGAGAAGAGGAGAGTGGAAGGAGAAGAAGAAGAGGAGAGTGGAAGAAGAAGAGGAAAAGTAGGAGGAAAGGAAAAGAGGAGAGGAGAGAAAAGAGAAGAGAAAAGAGGAGAGGAGGGAGGAGAGGAGAGAAAAGAGGAGGAGAGAAAAGAGGAGGAGAGGGGAGGAAATGTGGCCCAAAATTGAAAAGGAGAATCAAATAATATAAAAATTAACAGAAAATCCGATTTTCAATTATAATTTTCGACAGGTCAAAACACAATGTTTGTCGGTCAGTGTTCTGAAAGGATGTTTAGAGGGAAAGTAGGTTAAAAACGAAAGAAGAGGAGATAAATATAAGTATTGATTCTTACCAGTTAGTGGAACAATTGCAATGTGCAAAACTGGAGCGACAAACTCGGTCAAAAAGACTTCCTTTCGTGAATCTTTGCAATGAGAATAAATAAGCGAAACGTTATAAATATTTGATACAATTTAAAAAATTACAACTCACCAAGTTGGAGCCAAAGTCTCTCAAATAGTCTACAAGCTTCCAACCTGAGGTCGCTGGGCTCAACACTAATATAGAGCTCTCTCGTGAAAACAGGAAGCTTCTCCATTTGAATGTGCTTCTGGGCAATAAAGTGATCCAGACATCTCAGCATTTGAAGAATCACTGGACGAGCCCAAAAGTTGTGGGGATCAAGACCGTTCATAGGCTCACCGCGATGCTGGGTGAACAAATACAGATCATTAGAATGAGGGCTCGGGCAAAGAAGATGATGCCACTTACATTGATCTCTCCGAACATATAGTAGGGCACGATCACATCGACAAACAGCTTGTCCAGAGTTTTGAGCATGACACGACTCTGCTGGAAGAGGATGTCCGTCCAGGGCTGTTGATTGCGCCCCACTTCAAAGGTGGGGAACACTGGACTGGAGCACATGTGGTCAAAGAGGCCGATTAGTTCTGTGAGAATGTCGTGCTCTTCGATCATGTCGCTCATGAAGCAGACAGAACATCGGCAGAAGTCTTCTTGGCCGTGATTTTGGCAGCTGGTATCACTGTTGTCTGTCTGCGTATCCAAGCTGGAGGGACGAACGGTTCGCTCTGGTTTGGGGCAGAGAAAGCGCGGCCAGAAGTCGGCTGGTGTTTCCTGCAGTAAGTTGAGAACCACAGATCCAAGACTTCCCTGTGGAACGCAGAAGTATAGAAAGAGAGGAAGCAGACAGGGGAGGCGTTGATTTGAGGCCTTACCAGAATGGTCTCCAGTGAACCAGTTCTTCCCGAGGCTTCGGCAACGTTCATCGACCGAATGAGGAGTTGCACGATGGACCGGAAGAAGTTGAGGTCGACAAAAAGACGATAGATCTCCTCGTCTGGGTCCTCCCCCTCACTTCGCATCCTCTGCCAGATCTGGAGAAGCCGGAGGAAGAAGCTGGTCATAATTTCACACCAGCGATCCATGAGAGCGCTCTTCTCCGTCGCCTGGTTGGACAGTGACTATTGGGGAGCGAAGAGAGAGAGGAAGAGTGGCCAAGCAGTCCCGAGGTATGGATCGATATGGGCGGCAACTTACCTTGTCGATGTTCTTGGTGAAGAGGAGGATGAGGTTAAGAGTGACAGGTTCGAGAAGGGCATTTCTACACTGGCGGATGTCAAAGAGTTTCGAGTTGATGATTGCCTGAAGTATGTTCTCCTTGGGGCCTTCATCAGACCGAGCGGAGAGATGGACCAATTGTATGAGGTGTTCTGTGAACTTTTGAGGATCATAAACTACCACCAAATCGTCGATAATTTCCCCAATATGTTTGAAGAGGACACATTTGAACTAACAGACAACGAAATCATTTCAACTACATGAAAGAATATAGAAAAGTTCTTCGGGACAAACTTACCTGAAGAACCAAGTCCTGACTAGACTTTGTCATTTCACAGATGGAGGTCATTAATTGATCGACTTGGTCATTGAACCGGCTCTGATTTGCATTCTTAATTTCGACTTTATCGTTTTCAGCACGTTTTTCTTCGACCATCTATGAAGTATATTTAATATGCAACACCATGTCCGCAAATTATACAATATAAAAAATAATGCTGAGTAAACAAACAGCTTATACAAATGCAGGCAAATACGTGGATTAATAAGCACACCGGTAAAAAAATACAAATTAATTAAATTTGAACACATGAAAGCTTTTAGCTATATAACTCAGTGTAATTTTATAAATAAAGATTTATTTAATTATTATCTTGTCCTTCCCTACCGTATAATTTTTTTATCGATTACATAGCAAAACAAAAAAATTATTTTAGAGTGTTCTTTGTCTATATTTATTACAGATTAACTAATGAACATAACGAACATATTGAAAAATCTATTCTGACTGATATCAAAAAACATTAAAATTCATTGTTTTTAATCGCTTCTACATGAATTAACTGATGTAGCCATCTTTGTTTATTGTAAGTGACATAATGTTAAAATCTATTCATAAACACGTCTTTGTAAAAAATTAAAATCGAAGACACATGCGTCTTTGTATAATATTAATATCGATGCATAATATAGTTGATGTCCGTTAAGGGGTTATTTTTAATACAATACATTAAAAGAAATCGGTGATAATTATATTTATTTACAATCTTGAAAGTCTTAATTTATAACTTTGCGTTTTAAAATCTGAGCAATAACAAAATGAACTAATATGCTTCTGCACAATATGATACAGAAGTAGACATCTAATTAAACCGAACCATATTTGTAACTTAAATGACACCAAAGTTACCAGGAATCAGAAAAGTGGCTAAAATAATGTTTAAAGGGTGAAAACACTGTTTCGAAAAAAGAAAGAAAGCCGTTTATTGACATCGACTCGTTTAAAAAAGTTTATTAAAATCTTTTATCCACTCGATTTATTCATTTTAACTATTGACTATACCACGTTTATAGAAAATATTGAGTTGATATGCATGGATATGGCAATTAAATTTATGATTTGAAAGCTGCGAAATTCAGATACGAATGGAAAATGTTTTTGATTTAAAATCAGTGAGACAATTGAAGTTGCTACTGGTACCTTGGATCTAACAACGAATTTGAAGTACCAATAAATCTTGGAAAACAACCGTTGGGTTATGCCAATAGGCTGGCAAGTAGAGTTTTCATTGGGAAGTTCGTGCACTAATAATGTCAACAATTCGTTGTGAATGTCGTCGAATTCGAAGCGGTATTCGAGGTAATCGAGAAGCATATCTCGATAGCTGGGAATGGAGAGAAGGGTATGAAAGCAACGAACAAGCGATTTGATTAGATTAGCGCCAACTTTTCGTTGATCGGAAACGTCTAGTTCATCCCCGAGAGAACCATTTACCATCTCTGACAGTATTGATAGCAGAGAATTGACAATCTTTTCCGCGAACTAAGTAATATTAAAAGAAATTGTTACACTACTAAAATAAATAATAGTAGTATATGATAATATTTTTGAATAATTACTGAATATGATTAATTAAAATCTAGTTTTACAATAATTGGGATATAAACCCTAAATCTAAAACAATTCAATGCAGTGATTGTGTCAAAATATTTACAGTGTTACATCATATTAGAGTTAACTCTGACTAATGAGAGTAAAATAATATTTAAAAAAAAATTCTGTTGTAAATCTAAATTGTAGCTATAATAATATATTCAAAAGTACCTTTTTAAGTTCTAAGTCAGGAATACTATTGGGATCGTTAAACTTTGTACTCAAAACAGACTGAAGGTCATCAAAGTGATTGGTCCAGTTTATTATCTGGTAGATATATTCTGTTATGAGGGGAGAAGAAAATGAAAAAAGCCCTAGATAAACTAAAAATTTAGAAGAAAAATAGATCAATATGTAAGTAACGCTGAAAATGATTTAGAGCACATTAAGTTAAAATATGACTAATACATATAAATTATAGTTAAAATCCTAATCAATGATCTTGTGCAACACAGGACAAAATGTAAACGGTAGAAAATTCAAGTGAACTAGCTGCGAACAACTTCCTGTTTAAGACCGGATGCTCTGGAGTGTATACGATGGCAGATCCCTGACAGAAGACTACATCTTACACACATCATTGTTCAGTGCAGAGAGAAGAAAGGAAAGGAGAGGAGAGAAAGATTATAGAGATGAGACGATTGAAACAGTGGAATAGTAAGAATTAGGTGTCTTAATTGTCGTTGAATTACACACGGAGAAAGTTGATGAAATACACAATTAACACAATACTGCATGTAGATAGCCCGATAATTCTGGTAACAATAATAGCAATGGCAACAAAGACAGAAGGATGTATGGCTAGAATCTGTGTTAGAATAAATAACCCGGCAGCGAAATATAGGTTCAGATATTGTGTCCAACTTGAATAGTAAGGAATGAAATGGAAGGTTTCAATATCTTTAACCAATAATGAAATAATTCCTAGATGGTATTAACATCTTAATTGATCAATGCGCAAACCAGTAAGAATCGGTTCATACCATTTGTAGTGAAGGTGGAGCTACAGAGAAGTGTCTGAACTTGTAGAATTCCTCGATGTGTGCTTGAGGAGTTGGACAGGATCTTATCGATATAGCCCTGACGACTTTTGCTGTCGTAGACAGAGCTTGTGATGAAGGAGGGCAGGCTCAAGTAGGCCGCCTTTTTGATGTCACTTAGATCCATCTGCAATGGAAGTGTACCGTTAGAAGTTTAGTCATGAAAACCAATTTGTTTTCTTAATTTTTCAAGATATTAAATTTATATCTAATCAAACAAAAACGTATAATAAAACATACAAAATATATAAAATAGATATACCAAGGTCTATGCATTTAATATTGAAGCATAGGGATTTTATCCAAACGTATTTTAGACTTTAAGTATTGATTCATTAATTCTTTAAGGTGTATTTTCAAATTTATCGACTGATGCGACAACCTGGTTATAATTTAAGTGTTAAGGTCGGAATTACACTGTTGATGCGTTCGAATAGTTTGATGAGGAATCGCGCGTACTCCGTACGTCGTTCTATATTTAATATCAAGTCGACTCTAACTGGCTGATAATGAATGAATATATTTAGTAACTAATTTTGACATATATAATTTATATACAGATTTATATAATGAATGAATAAATTAAATAAGACTTCTTTATGTACTAAATGTATAAGTTTTAGCTAGCTAGGCATGTGTCGTTTATTAATGCAGACAGGAAGATACAGCACACTGAAAAAGTTGTACCTTTACTTTATACAATAAAATATCTGTTATAACGAATTCCAATCAACACATTCATTATTTATTAGTTAGTTTTTCATAACAAATTTTATACATCAGTCCATTATTATTATTTTTTCCAATAAATGTAAATTTATATATTTAATGAATCTATCACTATTATAAGGTATATCTATATATTTTACCTATACTGTTATCGAAAGTAAGTAGTATGTGATAGTGACTTCTAGCTCAAGACATCACCCCCCAAAAAAAATATTTCTTCTACATCTCAAAATAAGAAAGTGAACATTTTTGAGTCAGAGAATGGAATTACATAATTTCTGCTAAGTCTAAAAACATTTAAAAAGTACAATGAATAAATTAAATTTTTTTTTACTCATTCTATCCTTGAATATTACACTGCTGAATTATTCTGGTATCATTTAAAGAGATTTTTTAAATAATTGCAAATGTCTGTAATGCCGAAATAGCCACAATAGTCCAGGGTGGAAGAAGATGAAAATCGGTTTTCGGGATTCCCTACAGTTCATGGCGGCCTCGCTGGACTACCTAGTATGTATCTTGCTCCGAGCCAACTCCGAAATACCCGTTTTCTTTTCAACTCGGACAACACCTTCACCGAAGTTGCGTTATCCAAGAGAGTATTCCCCTACTCCTACCTAACCAGACCATCTCAGTGAGAGACAACTACCCCTAGAGAAGCATTTTTTGATGATCTTGGTCAGCAAGAGTGCAGCACGGAACGCTAGTCACGCGCTCAAAAAGCTTGGATTCTCCTCATCTGTGCAACTCTGGAGGATTAATGTTGGAATACCTACGTCTGAATGTACCAGGAGTACGTATCGATATTCGAACTCACTACTTTCTGGTTTGAAGGCAGCTACGTTACCAGCTCAGCCACCGCTCGCCATTTCTAGCGTTGTGGGATAACCAACTACCTGACCATTGACAAGTCGTTTTAGATTTGTAAAAAGTGGGCTTTTAAACATGATGAAGGATTCATCAGCACATTCTCCTGAGTGACTTCTCCTGAGATGTTATGATGCGCAGTGGTCCCACCTTGATATCGGGCATGATTGGGAGCCATGTTGGTTCGATAATCGTATTGTTTCCGATGACGGCTATTGCGTGAGAGGTATCTTCGTTGAGAGAATAAGAGTTTGGAGGGAGATAACATGAGAGTTTTTAGCTTTGAGAGATAGAGACTGAGAACTTGGACGTTGAGTAATAAAATAAATTTGCTGAGAGAAGGCAGTTCAACCCTTAGATAGCTCGTGAAAATGTGGTATGAAATCATTAAGAAAAACACCTCCTTTTATACTATATTTCTGGATTCAAATTGGCCCAATATTTTCTATTCTTAAATTTGAGTTAGAAGTTTAAAATATTTTAGTTTTGGCTTAAGGGAAGGCAGGGCGGAGAGCGAGGGTGGTCAATTTTGTTCATATTTATTTTGAGTTAAAAGACTAATTGTTAAAAATTATTTTGGATATTTTAGATGTTTAAATTTTTCTATTTCGGGGGGGGGGGGGGTGATGAGTCATGGTCTAGAAGACACTAACTATCACATACTAATAAAGTATTCATTGACTTTATCACGCTCATATCTTCATATATTGTCTACATCCATAAATAATATCTGGTTTTAAAATTTTATTTTCTACTTGAAGGACATAATCTTTTATGTAAAATATTTATTATATATTTTCCTCTAATTCAGATATAGTTGAAATAATTTTGTATTATATAATCTGTGTGTGTGAGAACTTATATTTGTCATTTACACTTAGACATTATAAAACGTAGAACTATAAAATGGGCACTATATTTTCTTCGGCCTTCCAACTTGGGGATTACTGGCATAATAATTGCATAATATAAAACTCACTTTATTTATTTTTTATAAATATTTTTTGTATAGTTATATATTGTATTTACCAAATATTGAATATCTTTGTGAGTTGTACTGTCATAGATGAACGTTTTCTAGACGTCTTAGAATTTTCAAAGATATCAACATCACAAATATGTATCATTTATTCGGATAATAGAAATACAGATAATTTGGATTTATAAAAGTCGGTAAAAGTTAATATTCCTATAGTATTAAAAGAAGAAATATTAAATTTCAGTGATTTTATATTCTTTGCAAAACGATCATTACACAAAAAAATAAATCTTGATGAAGTCTTGATTACAAAAAATATGAAATTCAAAAGTTATGTTATAGTTTCGGTTTGGAATCGGAGGCCGGTTATCAAATTAGATAAAATAAATGCTTGAAGAAGGTGATGAGACTTACTTTGTGAATGATAAGATGATGTAGAGCATCACGAAGGAAATACTGCAAATCATGGTTGGGAATGAGCGAAAGATAGGCCACTGAGGATTTCACTACAAAAAGAATTTTAAAAATGATTTATCACTTATTATACACAACATTCGATGACGTAAAGCGTTTAGAAAATGTGGATCAAAGACCAGCATTCATATTCTTGAAATAATGAAATGTAGAGACTATATTTTTAGAAACTAAATATTAATCTGTACTTATTTTTGATATCATCGAGGAAGGTCAGCTCAGATGTTTCACATAAATATTGTGCTTTTATTGATTAATAAAATATTTTATCAATATTAGAAAAAAAATTCGTTTGTAATTTAATTTAAACTAAACACCATATAAATAATATTGTTATAATATCTATGGGTATCTTTTAGATGGTAATAAATCATGACAATGTGCACTTTCAGCATCCGATAGCCAATTATGTGTAGCATGATACTGAACTTTAGTACTAGCACAATCCGTGTGACAGTGGTATCAGTTGATACTATACGCTGATGTAATAACTTGAAATATTCCAAGATAAATGGCTTCCAGGATTAAGAAGTAGGTAACTTATCTTGGTACACTTGCAAAGACAGAAACAAGGATATAGGTACTGGCAGGAATACAATAATATAATGTATTGATTGACAGATTTAGATACAGCAGATAATCATTACATAGCAAGGTTTCTTACAATCAAAAAAGAACGAATTGAAATGTGTACTAAAAATTAAAGAAGACATGTTGAGCAATGTAAGGTTTTATTCCATACTATACTAACCGTCTTTATTATTTGCAGGCTTAATGAGAAAGCGTAGATGTATATTATGACTGTTGATTAGAGGGAAATTCGTCAGATCCAACTTGATCAGCTCCATCCATCGGGGTTTATCGGAGGAGTACACAGCACTCTTGTGCGGAAGTGTCGTTTCCCCTTCAAGGTGGAACTAAGGACAACACCGCAGTCAACACCAGTTTTACTGAATTCTTTGAGTAGAGATATTAAAATGGATTGGTGTATTACCTCAACGCCATCTTTGTCGTGCAGTGTGATAGTAATTTCGACATTGTCACCACCCTTCTTGAACTCTGCCGATTCTAGAGTGACATACAGGTCGTTACGCGTCACGCTGGGGTTCAGCTCCGTTGGGAATCCAAACTTTCGCAGAAGGGGCACATTGCGCCAATGACCGTGTTGATTCACCTGGAAAGTTTAATGGAGACTACCAAACTATTCTGATGTGGAATTCCATACCATTGTCCAATATAATGTTGATTTCCAGTCAAACTAGGTTAGTCGTATTTATTGAATACATTTTGAACTCGATAAAGTATAAAACCATTTTTATGTTGCACATTGATACCTTAAAGAATACATTCTACTTAACGCAGCACTATAGATAATCAGCTCCTATAAAAAATGTGCTTTACTTATTCTGTGTAAATTTGAAGATATCCTGTTTGAAATAAAACAGAGGTTATATGTGGTCTAATTATAGCAAACTAAATCATTAGTAGTTGCGATGCTTATTTGTGGTTAATTTTCTTTGATGGTATAAACTCGAGGGAATTTGTAATACAGCACATTATTGATTTAACACAAAAGATATTACAAAACCTTACTTGACTGAATCCTTCCTGAATGAAGCGAATGGAGGAAATGTCGATGCCCAGGTGTTTCTCTTGCGGACGCGGAAGATTAGTTGTTGTAGTCGTCCAAAGAGATTCGTCGCCGGTTCTAATGACATGCAGGATGAGAAAAATACGAGATAAAGAAGATAAGCAAAATTAACAAATGTACACACTCTAAGATTGAGTATAAAGGATCTCAATTTATTTTAAACACACATGTCTGCCATAGAACAAGGTCCACTTCAGCCAAAAATGAACAATTGATTATTATTTAAGAGGTAGAGGAAATAAAATAGGATATCTGGTGTTGAAACTTGTCGCAGATATGGACTAGTTGAAGCTATAAAAAACAACAAGTGGCCTGACCAACACTTCCAACTTTCGCATACATTGTTATTGCTTTATTTCTGGGGCTCAGATAAGTCTAGAGTTTGTCAGTTATCTGGCCTCTCACCTCTCGCCAACAAAAATAGAACAAAGCTGATCGTTGATATGATGATAACTAACAGGTTATTTCTATCATGGTTAGCGATTTGTACTAGGTTTGGACGTGATAATAGTGGATATGGAAGCGGTCGAAGTTTGCTTAACAGGATTTATACATTGTAGAATTTTAGGTCAGAATAATTACAATGTAAACAAGAGATTAAACGTCGTATGCTACATAAATACAAATCAATAGATGATGAAGGCGCAGTCAATGAAACGGACATTATAAATACATTCACAGGAATAAAACCTAATTTATATACATCAGTTATGAAATCAAAATAGTAATGACATTTGAAGATGTTTAAAACCAAATATTTTCATTCCTTTTCTGACGCACTAAATAACTGATATAGATGCAAGTTTCACCCTAACCGAATTCTACAATTACTTTAGCCTTGTTTCATGTAAATAAAAGAATAAAACATCCGTAATATTTATTGTAAATATAAAAATCAATAATACAATAATCTAAACTTAAAAGCCTACTTTTGAGACTATAGAATTTTTTTAAAAGCACCAACCATATTTTACAACGATATATATATAACTTAAATAATTGATTTTAATAAAAATTAGATTAAAAATAAATAATTATAATTAAAAGCGAATTTTTCTTTTAAATATGGATTGATACCCTTTTCCATTCAAACAGAATAGAACAAAAATTCGCTTTTAATTCTAATTATTTATTTATAATTCTAATTATTTATAATTCTAATTATTATTAAAATGAAATATTTAATTTATAGATATATTTATATATTTCGTTGTAAAAATACTTATCTTTCAATTTCAATGGAGTTTAAGTAAACAGCAGTCGAACAGAATTGTGGTTATGCTATATACAAGAAAAAGAAAACTTTATTCTGATAATTCTACCACAATCATAGTATCTATGGAAACATCCTCACAGTGAGAGGGGCAGCGTGGTCTGTCGCATGTCCAACTGGTCCCGGTATTGGTCGGTTATATCGACGTGAGTGACCGCGTAGGGTCGACTATTGTCAAAACCAGCCGAGCGACCAGTCAGCTTGTTGAGCCGTCGTTTGTCCGAGGCACCGAGCCTGCTCAGGTGAAAGACGAGGAGCATTCGGTCGTCGGGGTTGATTGGTTCGAGGTCCTGACAGTGGAGGTGGTTGCGGCTAATTATTGGCGGTTCCACATGTTAATAATAATAATTCACGACTAATTAGCAGAATTTTTATTGAATTTGTGAGGGCAATAATGATCAGACCCGAGAGTTTCAATAATGCCCAAATCCAGACTAGATGAAAACTCTTACGGTGAATATATATTGACTCTGACTGGGGAAGACAAATGTGTCCTGGTTGGGCTGCAGTCTGGCAGTGAAGTTTTCGCTGATGCGCTGGTAGGGCTTGCTGTCAGCGTTGGGCAAGTATCGCAGAAGGAAGGACGTCAATACGAGCTCACTACACTGAGCCCCCAAAGTCACTTTCGACAGGCGAACCTCCATGGAAAAGGCGTCCTTTTGTCGCTGAACCTTCACAGGGTACTGCAGAAAAGGGGAGTTCTTCCAAGTGTTAAAAGATCTCATGAAAATCCGACAGAAATAGTTTTATATGTTGGTAAAAATCACGGAACTATATTAAAATGTAACTCTTTCGACATTTCATCCCGCAAAAAGAATCAATCTCAAAGATCGATATATTGAGTGCACTTTAACTCAATCACTCGCCCAAACAATCTTTAGTTTGCAGATATCCAAAGTGAAAAACTTAACTAACACTCAACGGAATAATTATGTACAAATCACTTTTATAGAGTGAATTTGTTTTAATGCGTTAACATTTTTAAAACGGTTTCTGTATTTTGGGCGATAATTGAGGCTGTGTACTCAAGGATTAATGATTTCAATAGCTCACCGTAGTTTTGACATCTTCCAGAGTTCTAAGATGAGCTCGATAGAGATCCACACCGGATATCTCTAGAGGATTAACAGGTTTGAAATTGCAGTCACAAACCGTCACCGGTAGACCAAGGTGTCTGCAAGGCATAGGGTACTTGATTGTAGAGGTAACACGAGACTATTATTGTAATAAAAACTTTACATATAATTATAGATAATTGTTATTTTATTCAGAGGTTCATAAATGTAATTTTAGAAAAGCTATTACACTGTATAAAAAATTATGGAAAATAACTGAATTAAATAGTTCATGTTCATCCTTGACGTGCTTATGTTTATGTTTGTGAAATAATAAATCAATTATTTCTATACTTACAGTAGATAAAATACACAAAACTAACCAAATTTTTCAAAGCCGTTTTAAAAGTCAAAATATTTAGAGAATGCTGAGCTAGTTGATTAAGTTGAAATTAGAAAAGCTGTAAAATTCACTTTTTTCCTTGAGCGATGAGTAGGGATATTTTTTTCTGTGATTCCCTGCGTTCTTCCTGAAAGGTAACAGGGACACAAACTGATTCTTTTGTTTTGAAAGGAGAATTTGAAGTTGCAGTACAAAGTGGTAAAATAACAAAGGATACTTTTTGAATAGTAAATCGATGCCGCCTCGATAAGTAATATTAAATTGTCCATCGCTACATTTATTGTGACTATGCAAATAACAAAAATTTGTATTTAATGCTCAAATTAAAATCTATTTTTTAAATGAATTTAATTGTAAGGAATTAATGTAGCAATAATATTAACGATTAATACCGAATTGATGGCAGGATCAGAGTTCTAAACCTCTCGAATATGAGAATCACTGTTCGATTACATTTGAATGAGTCAGTCAGCAGAAATTAATCAATAAGGGATCGTTTAAAATTGACGTCAACCATGAAAGATGACATGGGGAGTACCCACTGTGTCAAGTTACTGGTTTCGGCCATATTGAATGTGTTTTTGTGAATACAAATTGTATACCAATACTGTAAATGTTGACGTCATTTATGAACGCTCCCTAATAATAAAAAATATTGAAAACTTAATTTTATGTGTAAAAATCAGCGTGATATATTTATTAAAATAAAACTATATTGAATCCCGTTGTAAATATACTCACCATTGTGAGCCGACTGGAAGAACCGTGGCTCTTCTCGACGACAATGTCATTGATTGATTGAACAGTAGAGGAGAACACGGCATCATCTCCAGACTCAAAGAAAGAGAGGGCAAGAATTGTTATGAGATATTATTTTTAAAGCTCATTATTAATCACCGAAATCAAATTGCAATTATTGAAATAAATAGATAATTTTTTACAAATCATTTATCGACTTGTTGTCACACGAAGAATTTTAGTTTACATTTGTTTCAAAGTTTAGCTTACATAGTTACTAACAGTGGTGCAAGATATTAAAATGATGTCATTGAAATCGAAAGCTTTAAATACCTCGACTATATTGTGGAGTCAAGAATTATGGAGTCCTATTTGTAATTTTTATGTTGTAAAATCTGCTTAGATCATATTTTATTAACTCACAATAAAAGCGTCGTGAACTGGTAAGATCCAGTCCCAAACATTACTGAATATCCGCGGATAAGGAAGCTGTTCTGCATCAACAACTATGACATAAGACTTGGGGAAAACTCCCCTTTCTTTGGGGTGCGAGAGCTTGTATCCCATGTACCATTCTGGAAGTGAAAAACTAATATGTAGAACTATATATATACTAGCACTAAATGTTTCAAAATGCCATCACACCTGTAGTTTGCTGAAGAATGCATATTTCATCTCCAATTAAAATAGATAAGTGTCCTTCAGCAACGCTGTCGTTATAGTTATATATCGCTGCAAAACATGTCAAAGCAAAGATTTCTGTAAAATCTTAACAGATAGTTAAATAACAATAATTAATATAGAGTGCAAATAAAAGTGCAAATGGATAGATTTCAAGTATTGTAATGTTTAATCAAACAGTACATTAAATGTTGTAGGAAATATCAGTAAATTAAAAAGTATAGATTATAAGCTGTAAAATAAATAATTGTAACTAATTTATAAAAGTATAGTAAAAATTATTTTTTGAGTCTTTTAGTTATAAAACAATACAGATTTCAATTCATATAAAAATTATATCACTTTATTACATATTCTAAATTCTAAAAGGATTAATATTAATATTTTGCAAAGAGTTGACTTCCAATAATTAATTTGTTTTGTATTTAGAGAAAACTAGTAATAATGTAATTACTATTTTGAGAAATAATATAATTGTAAATGTTTTTTTTTCAATAATGATTTTAGAAAATCTGATATGTTAATGTTACCTTATTTGATTAAAAATTAACATTAATTCTACAAAAAATCCAATTATCCTAATATTGAATAAAACAAAAGAAATGGTCAATCAGTTAAATATACTAACTACAATTATAAACAAACAAGTGACTCAAGATGAGTCCCTATCAATTATAAGATCTAGTTATGCAACTAAAGAAAACTGTTGATTGGCTAAGTTGACTCAATGTGAGCCACAAATTGGGCCAACCAACCTCAGGGTGAGCCCTATTTTAGCCAGGATCTCATCCTTATCCAGAAATAATAATTTTTGGTTTTGTCTCATTCCAAGCATTTAGATGTATTCTTTAAATGTCTGTTTAATATGTGTTAGTTTAATCAATACATGATTAAAAATACTACAAAAGGTAGTTAAAAAAACATACAAATTAAAAATAAAGATTTTAGTATACTTTTTGAAAAGGGAAATGATTAGGAAAAGTTATAGTAAAATTTTCAATAAATAGACACTTAATTTTACAATACTAAAAAGTATTGAATGTGTTTTTTGGAATAAGACTGTAATTATGACAAACTTTGGTTTTTCAACAAACACTAGGTTGATAATGATGAATTGAATTCAATAAATTTAAGAAAAGACAGTTATATATCTAGTGAGTTTATATATATTTCAAATGAGTTTAAGAATCTTATAGATTGGGGTCTGTAATTTTCTAAATATAGAAAAATGTTTGAATTATAATCACTAATTACAATTGAATCTATTTTTAATGATTTCTTTTTTCACTATAATGATATTATAAAAATTTAAAAGAAAATATTTAACAAGAAAGATGATACTGATAATAAATTTAAATATTCCTTAAATATTGACATTAAAGATTTATACTTAGTAAAGATATACAAATATATTTGGTTAGAATGAGAATTACTATCTCAATATCTCAAATGGCATTTAAAGTTATTTTATTGTAAAGTTCAATATTCATTACAGACCAAACTAATCAAAATAAAATGAATTAATAGAGGATAAAAATATTTTTAAAAAGTAAAAATGTATTTAGTAAAATCAAGTAAAATAAAAATTATAAAACACATTTTATTCTTTCATTTGTGATCCAATATGTATTCTATTTTTAATATGAACTATATTTCATAAACTGAAAGCATAATATATGTTGTATGTTTTATTAGAAATATGTGTGCATATATAGATATAATTCCTTCCTCATTTTGCATACTATAATTATAAAAAATGCTTTCTATATTATTGGTCAGAGATGGTGGCATTATGGGGTGAACACTTTTTGATTAATACCCTTAATCTCTTTTTATTCATTGTATTTTTAAAATACTAGATATTATAACATTAACACTAAAATGCATTTCATGTTACAAAAGTACTATATCTTTAGATAATGGTAAAGTATTCAATATTTAAATATTTAAATATTTTTGTATGTTTTATATTGCAAATGTTTTTAATAAAAATTGAAAATGCAGTAGGATTCGCCTTTATGAAACATTCATCTATATTAAGGTTTTTAAAATGTCCCAAATTTTTTACCTATCTTTAATATGTTATTTGAGTTTGCCTATATCGAATTCTTCTATATTGAGGTATTTTTTGTCTAGCCAATATTAATGTTAGAAATTAACTAAGAAGAAATAAGTATTGCTCTGTATGACATTGATCATTGTAAAGCTTATTTATCAATAGCATGTCAAAATGAAAGAATTGTACTCTCAAAAATAAATATGAAATCTAAACAGAAGAATGTACCACTCACTATGCTCCTATAGCTTATACCAGAGGACTTAATATGAAAGTGGAATTCAAATGACCAATACTAAAAGAATTAAAGTACACAATTTCAAGGAAATTTATAGACCATTGCTGGATTTCTTTTGTTTGGCCAGGGATAAGGGCAAGGAGATACCAATGTCAGGTGAAATGCTCTTGGAGAAGGCAATACAATTCGCTAGTACACTTAACTATGCTGACAATAATTGACTGGATATTTCCTAGTTAAATCCTTATATGTGTGTTGTTACTACATATTTCTGCATGAACAAGTGATTTTTCTCATTAAAAAAGTGAAATTTGTCTATTTATCTATATCACGCTTTTTTCTGGATCTCTAGACTTTGATATAGATTTTGATATAGGCAAATCCTACTGTATGAGTAATTTTCATTATTTAGCTTTTGAAATAATCACATATTAAAATTTTCATTTTATAAGCTTTGGTGAATTGTGACAAGAAAAACATATATTGGAAATATTGGATTTTCTAATCTATTACTAACATCACAATTGAGCAGATTATTATAGTGTTAGTTGACTGCTATTGACAATGTAGAGAATGAATGTTTGAAAATTCCAAATTATCTATTTAATTTATTGTGTATTTATTGCTTATTCACTGTTAACAAGATGGAATCAGGTCAAGTCATAATTGAGTCAACTCAAACTTTTGAGTCAACCTCTAATCAATTTCATATAAAAATTAAAATTTTATACAAGCATTTTAATATAATAAAATATTTAATACTAAATTAACTTGTAGTGTGCCCTTTTAATATGTTGAGTAATACATATAATTATTAGCTTGTGTAACCTCTTGCACATAGTGGCACATTACTAAATATCCTAATCTATTTATATCAAGCATATTGAATATTATTGCATAATCTAAAGAAAGTGGTTTTATATTATTGTTGTACAGATCATAACATCTTTGTTTTAATTTTCAGATATTAATTTTTAAAATTTTTAAATTAAGAAAGAAACTTATAAACTCCATAATGATTAAATTAGTTTCATATGAGATTTGCATAAGATTATAATTATAAGATTATAATTATAAGTTAACTCATATATACATTTATAACTTGACCTGTTTATGAGTTTACTCATTAATGAGATGACTAACCCATTTACTCATTATAGAATTGACTCTAATACAACAGGATTTGTGTACTATATATACATAGTGGAATTATTATCCATAACATGGAATATTATTCATTAATAGAAAATAGTAATAAATCCAAATGATAATGCTAAAAATATAGGCTTCAGATACATTAGGAATCTAAATTCTTTAAATTTCAATGGAATAATAATTTAAATACCAAATAAAATGTGATGTTAATTAAAAATTTTTTCAAAACCTTTGGAAATATTTTTTTAATGTAATTGAACTATATCTGTAAGGAAGGAATTAAGAATATTAAGTATTCTAAATATTCTGATTTATTATTGCCTCTTTGCATACTTTTTTAATTAATTTGTAAATAATTGGCTGATATTATATGCACTAATATATATAATAATTAAATGTCAAAAAAATTCCTTTTCTATACATGAAAGATTTATATTTGTAATTATTTAATTTTACATATAATATTTATAAAAAATCTAATTAACCTTTTACCGATGGTATGTTAAATTTCAGATTTTCAAAAACTTGTTAGATGCATTTCTATTCGCTGAAAATTTCAAAATTTGTGTGACGTTGATAGTTTTGGGAATTCCAAGTTGATGGAAAACCCCTACACCTTTACAGCCTAATTTAAAATTATATACAATAT